>JAPYYR010000059.1:0-62058 GCA_030523065.1 Aphidius colemani | reverse complement strand
TCGATTTTATAATTTCCCAATTTTCTAATTTTTTTTTTCAAAAATTTTTTTGATTTCTATTAGGAACATAGAATGACCGAGGAGGTATTCGCTCATTCAGAATTTACTTCTTCGATTTTATAATTTCCCAATTTTTTTTTCTTGAAAATTTTTCGATTTGTATCAGGATCATAGAATGACCGAGGAGGTAGTCGCTCATTTAAAACTTACGTAATAGCGAAACACACTTAAAAAATAAAGATAAAATCAAAATTTTTTAACAGGGTTACAGAACAAAAGAAGAGGTATTGAATGGCTATAGTACGAAAGCGCCACTTATATTTTTTCTTTGGAATTAATAGGGAAACACACGGCAAAAATATTTTTCACGCACGTCGATTTTTTTGATTTACACCGTGAAAAATTTTCGTTTGTTTACGCTATTTAATAGCCCTTTAAATGCCCTACCAATGTAGGCCACAATGTTTTCGATATCTTAATTATTTCACGTTTTATAAGGTTTTCCGCTATACATTTTTGGTTTATTGATACGATAAAGTCAGCTTATTCTTCCCTGTGATTATCGTGTATAGTAATAATAAATACATTGGTCGCAAAGGCGCCAACATTGTGACTTGTGCGGCAATAAAATCTTACTCACTGGGCCGTGCACAAAATAAAGAAACATAGTGGGTTGCTTCACATATTCCAACAACTCTAAATAAAATAAATATATAATCACCAAAAGATAAGAATTGACAATTAAAATAATAAATAAATTTAAAAAAACTCATATTCTCTTATATATACATTTAATTTTATTATTTTTTTCACACGTTTTGAGGACAAATGATATTTTATTTTCATTAAAATATTTATTAATATTTATCATCATTTCGATGTCGAGTTATAGTAATGACAAACTCATACAAACATATAATATATTTTTTTTATTATTAAATTTTATAAACACGCACAAATAGATGTCCCAGTTTTGTCATATTCATTTTTATCATTTGATGTTTAACGACTATTGAATGGCAAATACATTGCATTTATGTATATCAATTTTCGAAATGTCTAAACGAATAATATTTGAGGGAGGCTAATAATATATTGAAGCATATGACGAGACTATTGGCGCCTAAAAAAAAAGCTGCCTGTATGATGATATTGAAAATTTACATCTCGTAATCATCATCGGTCAAAATAAATTTAAAAAAATATATATATTATCAATTAAATATCATTTCACGGTTGGCTTAGATATGTATATAAAAAAAAAAAAACATTTTCTTCATAAAGGTATTTGTAAAAAGATAAAAAACAAAAAAATAAATTGTCTAGACACCAGAACGAAACGAAGACATCTTTTCAAAAAATCTTAATAGTGAGAAATAATAACAATAAAAATGATATTTAAAAAAAAAAAATGTTAAACATTAAAATGCAAAATAAATAAAATTATTTTTTGCTCACACACGCGATCAAGGGATTATCATTTGACCGGTCCCGCCTTCGTACGATTCATAGTCGTTTTTTTTTTTTTTAAAAAAATACCTTATTTTATTTCGGTTGTCCCTTAAAAATTTAAAAAACAAAGTCCCAAATGTCCTGATATTCGAGGACACTGAAATTCTCAAGTATGTCTTAAACATTTAATTTTTTTTTTTTTTTTACAACAAATACTTTTCTTATATAACATACATTTTCTTATTTTGAAAAAAAAAATTATTTTTTATACTTTTTTGCTCAACTTAGTTTTACGTTTTTGTCTCCGGCTATTCGTAGAAATCCCTGGGAAGAAGATTAATGGTGGGATGTTACCTATATGTGAAAAAAAAAGAAAAAAATGGCTTAAAATTTCAGTATTAATTCGAAAAAAAAAATATATTATTTTTACATATCACTTGTAAAATGAAAAAAATAAAAATTTTAATAAAAGTTATTGCTATGTGATTTATTAAGAAAAAAAATATAATAATAAAAGAAAAATTAAGATAAATAAAAAATAAAAAAAAGAGATTGTCGGAAGTGGTCCTCGCAAACACCCACCTAATTGCGTAGGCGATAATACACCTCTCCTTTCCGGGTGAGTCCCATAAGTACAAGTACAAGTAGTTCATGCATATACGATCTCAAAGTAAGCCTGGATCATCTGAAATAAATAAAAAAAAAATTTTTCCAATTCACCCACACACAAATTTTAAATATTATCAAAAAAAAATAACAATTTCAATGTCTGTATATTCATTTACCATTATATTAAATTTGATAAATAATAAAAATAATAAAACGCATGTAAAATGAGGTGATGCTTGAATATATCAAAGCGTGAGCGTTACAAGATTTGTTTTTCAAAAAAAAAATTTTATAGTTGATCGTATGAATAAAAAGGTACATAATATTGTTAAGTTACTGAGAGAAGAAAATATAATATTAAATGAAGACAGAAAAAGAACATGTACCAAAGCGCCAAACAGCTTCCTCCCACCACCCATGAACATACGACATTACAAACGGAGTGACTACGAAGACGACGGTGGTAATAACAACGACATCGTCAACGGCAACGACTACGTCGACGACGACCTGGGGGCCAAGTTGGTTTTCGCTGCCTCGCGATCCGCGATCACTCAGTCACTTGACAGTCAGTCATTCATACGCGAGCACTCGTTAATAGTCCAGACAAATTTCAAATATTTATTAACTTTTATATTTTTTTTTTTCATTCAATATATATTTTTTCAACAATAATATCTATTATATATTTTATTGCAATTCAATTCAATTTGTGAACAGTGTAATTAGAGATTTTTTTTATTTTTGTTTTTGTGTTTAACTTTAATTTATAAAACTATTTTTGAAATAGCAAAATAGAAGAATTGATAAATAGTTGCGCCTGCGCTAAGTTAATATACACATACCTATGTAATTGTTTTAAAAAAAAAAAAAAAAATAGAAACTGCATCGAGTGTGTGTTGCAGACCGGTGAATGATGACGATAATGAGACGAGCAACAGTGCACGGGACTTGGTCAATTTGTTCGTACATTAAAAATTATTATAAAAAATAATTAAAAAAAAAAAAAAAAAAAAACTAAATAAATTATGTGACTTTTTGCTTTGTTTTTTTTTATGAATTTTTTTTTTTTTTTTATATACAATAAATAATATACATGACAATATTTAAATTGAAAAAATAAAAAAAATAAAAAATAAATTGATTTCTTTGAATTTTCATCAATTTTATTAATTGACATTTGTTTTTTTGAGTATATCTGTGTGTTAAAGTTGTTTTTCAATGGATTTTGTACTCTTATCATTGAAAATAATACAAAAATAAAGTTTAATAAAATAAAATAATAAGATTGTTTTGTCATCAGTGTGTGACAAAAGATAAAATATATTTTTTAAATAAAAATAAAAAAACAATAATAATAATAATTGTTTAAATAAACTTGTGAAATATAGAGAGAAAAAAAAAAATTAAATTAAATTTTTTAAATTAATAAACAATTGTAGTGTGTGTATCAAATTGAAGATGATAAAAATTTTTAAGGAGTTCATCAATATGAATGTTCAGACTGGTGTTATTCTGGTATTTCTACTTGGATTGATGCTCGAGGGTCCTATTAGTACTGAGGGACGCAAGGCCGCACCACTTCTCGAGGACGACTGGGTTAAAAGACCCAATCGAGATGCCGGTAAGACTTGAATTAAATATATATTCAACATACCTGTACTACAATTTGTTTACCTACGTCACTTGTATATCGTTAACATGTGTTAAAATGAAGAAAAAAAAATTACCGATGCAGTGGAAAAGATATAAAATAGTATTGCGGTTATTAGTCTATATCGATATACATATACATTGAGAAATAAATCATCATTTTTTCATCATCCTGTTCTTGATTATTCATTGATAAAAAAACGAATTTTTTCCCATCAAAAAAAAATTATTTTTCATCAAAATAAAAAATTTTTTCATCAAAGAAAAATTAGTATATCCATTAAAAAAAAAATTGTTTTCCATTAAAAAAAAATTATTCTATATAAAAAAAATGATCTACTGTATTGAAAATTATATTTTCCAATTATATATAAAAATTTCTTTTTTTTTTTTTTTTTTTTCTTTTTTTGATATAATAATTATACATTTACTGTTTTTTTATATGCAGTATATATTTAATAAGAATAAAAATGATAACTATGGTATATTGAGCTGATCGTTGTTGCATATTTTCCCTCAAGATTGACTTAATTGGCCAAGCTAAAAGTTGAAGCAGAAGCTGAAAAGAAAACGCCCATGTGCGCGCCTATATAAACGACAATGATTGCTCTGTATTTAAAAAGCCACACAGACATACATAAATAAAGTATAATTTTTAATAGTAAATTTTTATAACATTAATAAATTATTAATACTGTTTATAGAAATGTTATTTTTATAAATATATATCAATCATCATGTGAATTTATAAAAAGAAAAAATGTGTAAAACAAAAAATACGTATTGATATAGTTCATAAATACATAAGAATTATTATATATAGTTTAAATTAAGTAGTCTGTATGTATATATTGGGATACACG
Organism: Aphidius colemani; assembly: GCA_030523065.1. Taxonomy (NCBI): domain Eukaryota; kingdom Metazoa; phylum Arthropoda; class Insecta; order Hymenoptera; family Braconidae; genus Aphidius; species Aphidius colemani. The sequence goes on along the minus strand of JAPYYR010000059.1, from coordinate 57,481 downwards.
CGTGCACTTTTAATAGGTATTTTTTTTTTTTTTTTAATTCGGTATGTATGCTGTATGTATATATATTTAGACGAGTACGAGACACAAAACGATTGCCGTCGACGCCGCCTTCAAGACTCTTCCTATCTCGCTCACCCTTTTTTTTTTTTCGCAAATATATTACCATGTCTACTCATGTCGTTTTAACAAATACATACTCCTATCATTTTTATCATCATTGTAATAAATAAATGTTATCTATCCATCATCATCATCATCATCATCATGCAGCCCATATTAACAAAAAAAAATTTAAGCCTATTTTTAAAATGACACTAAAAGAAAGTAAAAAAACCAAAAAAAAAAAAAAATCATTTTATTGTCATTCGGTTGAATTTTATTTTTATTTTATTTTATTTTATTTTTCTATCTGTATATTTACTATTAACACACCATCAGGGTTGGGCTTGTATGATAAAATATGCGCTCTTTACCTCGACTTATTTCAAAGATAAATAAAAAAAAAATAAATGAAAATTGCCTGGCGAAAGTTTTGCCAGACTCTCCTTAATATATTATACGGAGGAATTGTTTAAATAAAAAAATAATAATGAAAATAAAAAAGTGTCAAAGACCTTTGATGATGGCAAGTCATCGGCGGATGAGGGTAGGCGTTATGTTGTATTGGAATTATTAAAAATAAAATGAGATTAAGGGACAATACCAAATGGTTTTAAAATATTCTTAAGACAATATGTTGTTGGTGTTGTTGTTGAAGTTGTTTATACAATGGATAAAGAAAAATGTGCTAATGCGTAATCGGTCTCGAGTATTGTACTTGTACATTTGTTACAATGAAATAAAAATAATTAAAATAAATAAAAGAATAAAAAAAATAATAGACATTGCACTTGGAATATAATTGCAATATATATACATATTGTCTATAGAGTTATAATAATAGGATATTATTGTGTGTGTATATGCATATGTAAAATAGTAGATCTAATTCTGGGTTATAGGTGCAGACATCGGCTAATAAACGAACCCGGACATGTGCTATGAACTCTTACAATAAAATTGAGAATGGCATTTTATATATATCAGCTTGTGAATATTTTAAATATATCTAACACGTAATTTCATATTCAAATTTACAATATTATATTATTTTTTATTTTATTTATATATTTATTATATGTAGTATTAAGTTTGCTGTTTGTCAAACACTTGAGAAGTATGATTAATCAATTTTTATTGGTAAAAATGATTTAATTAATTTACAAAGTTGATCAATGTAAAATTCAACATTTTTCAAATGACAAAATAAATCTAAAGTGTTAATTTAACATCTAAAAAAACATCAACTCATTATTTAATATTTTTTTAAAATATATTTTATGAACAAATTTAAAATATTAATTTTCTATTAAATTTCAAACAAAATTTTTTATTTTTATATTAACATTTATATTTTTTGTTTAAATAAAATAAATGTATAAAAATTAATGTTAAATATTAAAAAAAAATGGGAAATAACAATTTGAAAATGTTAAAAATTTAAAATTTAAAATATTATCTTTGTTGGAATTTGCTCTCGTTTAAATAAATATTGATGCTTTTTTTTTTTTTTTTTTTTTTTTTTATTTTTTTTTTTTTTTTTTTTTTTCAAATAAAATAAATAAATATTTGTATGCAGGTAAAATAAGGCATATCCTGGGTACAACCGATAATGAATAATGTATATTGACTAAGAGCACAGATTCCATAAAAAATAAAAAACAAAAAATATATAAATTTAATTTAATAAAAAAAAGTTTAAACAAATACTGGGTGAAAAAGACAAAAGTAAAATATGTATAGACCTATATAGGCGTGTCAGTATAAGAATTATTTAATAAAAAAAGAAATAAAAAATGAATTAACGTCCATCAGATTTTTATCAATCGGCGTGCGGTCAAATCGCAAAAGCGAAATTCCCAGAAAATGAAAGGCTGTGAAAAATTCCACCCATCAAGGATATACACTGTGATTATACGATCACTCAACTGTATAAATTGTTTTTTTTTTTTTCTTTCTTTTTTTAACATATCCATTTTGTTGATTTATAAAAAAAAAATCTCATTTTATCAATTGAAAATTTATATATGAATTATTATTATTACACTCAATTGACAACAATTTTAATTTATTTAAAAAAAAAAAAATCAACATGAAATTTTAAACTCATGCAATTTTATAAATATAAAAGAGAGTAAATTTATTAATCCCACTTTGTTTAAAAGATTATAATCATCAGGGTGAATGGAATATTATACACATTTGTATGATGATAATTAAAGAAAACGATTCTCGCAACTCGACAAATTATCCATCAAGAATTTTTCTACTTAAAAAAATAAATAAACAAATACATGAATAAATCAATTGAATGATAAATAAACAAACAATTTAATTAATTAATAAATCAACAAGTAAATGTAAAATAAAAATTTATCTGCTTTTTATTTTGTAATTTGTATAATTAAATTCAAATTAAAATTTAATTTACATTTTTTTTTTTATCAAATTAATTTGTATATAAAATAATAAATTAAATTGTTTGTTATTTTTATTTATTAATTATTTTTAATAAAAATAATTTATATATAATGTGAGTCTCATCGAAATCAGGTACTTTACTTGTTCTTACTATATAAGGATCCGGTTATGAACAAGTATTTTTGAAGGGCCAAAATAAATAAATAAAATTATACAAATATATAATTATTAATGTAATTAAAATTAATAATTTTTGTTGAATTATTTCATGAAAAAAAATAGATAATACTATACAAGCTGAAATAAAATTAGATTCGACATTAAATTGACTTTAATTGTACTTTAATTGTTAATTTTTTACTGTTGTTATTTTTGAAAATTAAATTTTTAAATTTATTGCATAAATAAGTTTGTATTTCAGTGATTTTATTGCAAAAAAAAATCATTGAAAATTTCTATTATTAAATGTTGGATCTAATAGAGATCAATTTGTAATTTTAATTTTTTTTCTTTTGCTAACTCTGAAATAAATTCAATCTAAAAATATAATATAAATATTTGATTAAAGAATAAAATTATTATTTGACAATTATTAACCCCTTGATCTAGATTTGAATTTGACATTGTATTGTGTCCATCATTTAACATATAAAATAAAAATAAATAAAATTCAGGGACATTTAAAAAATATAATTTACGTCATTATTTTATTTATTTTTTTTTATAAATAATTGTTTATCGTGTGTGTCACGGGGCCAAGTAAATCCATAAAAAAAATATGTACATACCAAATTTGACATTGCTATAACTGACGATATATATATCCTTTCGTTTGTTCATTTCAATACCATTTAAAGAGTTACGTGGTCTTCATAGTGCCCCATATGGTCATCACCAAAATCATCATCTGAAAAAAAAATTAAAAAATAACTAAATTAGTTTAATAATAATATAAAAATATTTACAATAGAAAATTTGTATAATTTATCAATTAAATATCCTCATTTTGGTAAATTAAATGAAAAAAAAATTAAATTAAATCGAAAAATTATTGATAAATTTAAAAACAAACAAGAAAGTTTAATAATTGAATGAAAATAATTACAATAGATAATTTAGCCAATTCATTAATTAAATTTTTACTAAAAAAAAAATTAACAAGTATCGATGATGATGAGACTGGTGCACCCACGCGAGCAACATAATATTTATTTTATAGCCGGATGTGTCGTGATATTATAAGCAAATCAGATATCCAATAAACGACCATTTGATAAAATGAACCAACACAAATGTGGGTGTATTATTTTATGTAAAAAAAAAAAAAAATATATACACATTGAAAATTTAAAAATGCCCAGCAGTCTCGAGAGTTTTTTTAGGTCAAAAATAAAATAATAAATAAAAATCAAATGATTTGTTATATGTTTAACATACAAACGAGGGCAGATAAATAAAATTTAAAAAAATAAAATCGTACGAAAAGAGGTGAAGGGGGATTATTTTTTTTTTATTTATTTTTTGTTACTTTAAATTTTACTAACGAAGGTTACGACAAGGTGTTACGTCATGTTAAAAAAGTACTATATAGATTTTTCTTTTAATTTAAGTGTTTTTTCCTTTTTTTTTTTGGTGAGTAGGCTGAAACGACGACTAAAGTTAGACGGAATCTCAAGATATATAGTCTCTTTTTTTTTTTGCCATCATGATCACGAATTTGTTGCAAAGTTTTCGGTATTTTAAATGTTTAAAACTTGAAAAATCAAGAAAAATATTGAAAATTATGATTTAAATTGATTAAAGTTAAAAGGTAAATTGATTGATTTTATTTAAATTTTTTGAGTATTAAAAATTATATGTTACTGTTTGAAATGCTTTGTCGATTGAAGGGAAAATGATGAAAATGAAAATAAAATTTATTAAGATTTATAAAAGTATATTGTTATTTAGAAAAAAAATTGTTTAAATACTATTATTGTTGTTATTGCGTAATAAAAAAAAGTGACGTGTTGATAATCACGCGACACACGATCATTAATTTGAACACCTGATGCTGATTTTTTATTTTCATTTATAAATGTCGGTATATATATATATACAAAACAGAATATATATGTCATCAAATAAACATGGTATGTAAGACGAGAGTAGGATAAATAGATAGAAAATAAAATAATCGAGTTTGCGAGACGTCTCGGCGCTGTTTTTAATTTCCCTGATGTTAATAATATATATAAATGTACTTAAACTATATATAAGTATTTTGAAAATTGCGACAATTTTATTTTTAGGTAATAGTTTGGTTTATTTGTGAATAAAATATTAATTTTACCTTAAATAGAATTTTAAGAAAATTTTTAAAACAAAATATAAGGGTTATAAATTTTTAACATCTTCAAACGGTTATTTAGCATTTTTTTTGAAATATTAAACTGCAGTTTTTATCAATTTATTTTATCGAAACAAAAAATGGATATTAATATAAAAATATAAATTAAAAAAAAATGTTAATAAAATTTTTTATTATTTAATTTTGAAATTAATATAAGTGTAGTTTAAAGTTAAATACTTAAAATAAATTTTAAGTATTTAATTTTTAATTTAAAGTTAAATATTAAATTAAATTAACATTTTTTTTTTTAATTTATATTTATTTTGTCATTTGAAAAATGTTAAATTTTAGGTATTATCTAGTTAAGTTGTTGAAAAAGTATAGCTGCAAAATACGCACGGGGTTATTGATCTCAAAATGAAACGACAAGTTGCATTACGACTTAAAGAACGCATTTATATACACAGTATGTATGTAAAATAAAAAAAATTTATGTTAAATTAACTAAAAATCAGACAAGTACATGTCACCAATCATACACACCACTAAATTTAATAAATTTAAATTAATAACTTTTTACAAGTGCACTTAACAAACTTGAAAAAAAATAATTTTTTATAAAAATATAATACAAGAATCACTATAGCTCTTCAAGACATCATAACTATCTTGAAAAAAAAACATGCCATGTGTAAATTTAAAAAATTTTTTTTATCACTAAATGATAACTTATGATTTTGTTTTTTTATCATAAAAGATTTCAAGTGTATATGTTAAAGGATAAATTGTAAAACACTTCTTTGCACATGAAGACAGCTCAGCAAATATTGACGTTACAATGAGTGTGAGTAAGAGGTGATATCTATTACACGCACTTGAGACACACTCCATGTACTATGCGTATTAAATATAAATCATAAATTTAAAAAAACCAAAAAAAAAAATTATATACATACAAAATTCTTTTAAACAAAAAAAAAAAAGACAATATTGTGTTATAAAAATTGGATAAAAATAAATTGTTGATATGCGCGTACATTCATTTTTGCTTTTTTCTTTTTGTTTCATAGTTTATGTGTGTAAAAATTATATGTAAAAATAGAAATATATATTAAAATATGTGTGTGTTTATTCAAATTACAGAATGCACTTTTGGAAAGCAGAGAAAAGAGCTTGGATCTAAATGGAATGCCGACTTGGGACCACCATTTGGCGTCATGTACTGCATTAAGTGCGAGTGCATACCAGTGAGTTATTCATTATCTCATAAAATATAATAAAAATATCAAAATAAATTTAAAGAATACAGAAAAACATATAAAAGAAATTTTTTAAATAATAATTTTTTTGATTTTGTAATAAATAGTACGGAATATTTCTTAGCAAAAGAAATTTTCAAAAAATTATTTTCTATCTTTTTCTGTAATTATTTAAAAATATAAATTAAATTATTTATAAATTTTATAAATTAAAAATTATAATTTTATTATTTTCTAGATTGTATTGACACTTTTGATATAAATTTCATATATTTTTATACAAAAAACATGTACGCAATTTTAATAGAATTTATTTTTGTTTTTTTCTTTAGAACTTTTTTCTATTCTTATTTTATTTTTCCATATCAATTTGATATAATTTATTTTGATTAATCAGTGAGATTATTGTGGGTATATAAATTTAGTCTGCCGGTTAGTTTTTTATGTCTGTTTTATAAATATATTGATGACGTATACGAGGTCACACGCGTTTCGTTACAAATCACAAGAATAATCAAAAAATTTACTCATGTTTTTTTCAAATTGCATGCCTCAATGTGTTTTATAAATTATTATTAATTATCATTGTTATTATTATTTTTATATTGTCAATTGTCAGTATTTAAAATTTACATTTATTAATAATTAATTTATTATTTAATTTATCTTTTAATTTATTTTTAGATACAAAAAAAGAGAAGAATTGTAGCTAAAGTACAATGCAGAAATATCAAAAATGAATGTCCAATAGTTGAGTGTGATGATGCAGAATTATTACCCGGAAAATGTTGCAAAAGCTGTCCTGGTCAATACAGTAAGTTGTTTTTCTTTTTTTTTTTTTTTTATATCAATTAATTTATAAAAGCCGAATGTCTTTTTTCGAGGTATTACTTGTTGAAAAAATTTGACAAACGATAACAAGTTTTGTTAAAAATTTTACATTAAATTCAAAGAAAAGGAAAATGATTGATAAAGTTTATTAAAAAAATTCTAGAATTTTTATTGTTAAACTTTCTAAATTAAATAGAATTACCTTTTATTGACAATAATGATGACAATGTACTAAAAAAAAAAAAAATCAATTTGATGATATATATTTCTGGTTTTATGGCTATGAAAAACTTGTGTTTCCATAAACGGTTTATGGAATCTACCGAATAAGGTGTATTTTATAGAATAACATGCAATTTTATATTACAAAAATAAAAACAATAAAATAAAAAAAGTCAAAACTAAAATAATATATATATATTTTTGATCATTAAAAATGAACTATTATAAAATTAAAAATTAATTATCACCGAATTTTTTCTTATCAAATATTAATTTTATTTCGACGGTTATCAAGTCACGAGTAATACCACGAAAAAATTGTTTTAAATTCAGATTAATACCCTCATCAATAGCTCAATAAAATGAGTGAGAAAAAAAAAATGAATAAATAAAAATTTACACATCAATTAGTATTATGACTAATAAAACATCAGCTAATAAAAAATAAATACATTTAAAAGCTATTAATTCAAATAAAAAAAAAAATAATCACAAATTAAAATACAAATGAGAGAATATATGTAGCAAAATAATTAACAGGTCATAGCTCTCTCTTTTTTACAAAGCGTTTATATACTTGCAGATATTTCTAGGCCAATAATTATCATCACAATTAAATTATCATCAATTTAATTCCATCATAAACTCTATCATCATTGTGGAGTTAAAAGAGCACAAATGCTGAGAAAATAAATTTTACAAATTAAAAAAAATCTATATTTATTTTGTGCTAAAATTTCCTTTAATCTATTGCTTTTTTTTTTTTTTATTCATAAATATTGATTAATTTATTTTGCTTATATAATAAACCCAATGATGACAGATAATTATATGTTTTTAGCATAAACAAACTGTACCAATTGGCAAAGTATATACATTAAGTCAAAATCGATTAAGATAAATTAAATATATAAAATTTATTTTCATGCATTATTCAACTGCAGTAGATAAATATTAATTTTTTTTTTTTTTTTTTGTAAACCACATTATTCACTACTTAATTTACTGCTCCATTTAACATGGAATATAATATTATCTATTTAGATAGTTATTACTTTGATTTGATTTTTTTATTTTACAATAATGTAATTTAAATTCAAAGAAAGTAAATAAATTAAAGTTTTTTTGTTTTTTCAATAAAATTATGATTGAATAGTTATGTTGTAAAAAATAAATGCCAATGTGATAGTGAATTAAAATATGAGAGAAAATAAGTCGGGCGCGACGATTTAGCACTATGGCGCCGATTGTATTGCCGCATGGCGTCACTTCGATTAAAATGTGTGCAATCTAAATGTGCATAATGATATTGAGTATAGTTGATATTTAATAAAACAAAAATAATAATAAAAATTATACATAAAAACTGGATTGACCGAATTTAAAAAACTAAAAAGATATAAAAAGTTTAATCTCTCCCGTTGTGTGTAGACTAATTATATCCAAGTTATGTCAGCTTAATTAAATTTTAAAATGAGATTTTAATTGATAATAATCATTTTGAAAGATTAATATATGAAAAAAAAAAAAAAATCAAATGCACAATAATAATAATATTGAGTCATTACAATGAAATGACTAATTAATTAATTTTTAAATTAATTAATTTTGAATTTATCAAAGATATATGATCAAAGTAAATTTTAAATAAATAAATAAATTTTTAAATGAAATATTTATTTATTTATCGTATGTTATAATGTTGTTATGATTTTTTGAAAATTCAAAATAATCATTAAATCATTGTGTCAATATGTTACTATGATATGATGTTTTCTGTTTTTTCGGGAGGAAAATTATTTAACGCAGAATATGTAAAAGATTAATAAATTATTTTAAATATCTAATCTCCATTCATAATTTTTTTTTGTTTTGTCATATTTTAAATTCCATAAACGTTTATATATATGAAAGAAAATTTTTGAAAAAAATTTAAATAATTCGATGTGTATGATCGATAAGACTCGCATCATTTGGCATTAATCCAATGCACAAATTCCGAATAACTTTGACTTGTATATGTACAGAATGATTGAGGCTTGTCATAATAAATTTGCGTGTTATATGACCATGTGGATTAATAAAGATAACATGTATATATACAAACACAAAAATCAAGACAACAAAAAAGTCACAAAAAACGTGATTCACATATAAATTATCTTGATTAATTAGATAATCATATATATAAATTCTTGAATAATATATTTTTATTTTTTATTTTCACTTGTCAAAAATAGGTACAGAGCTTGTACAGGATGTGCCAATTCAACTGACAATAGAAGAAGAAGAACGAAGTCTCAAACGTGAGTTGAAACAAAAATATAAAAAATGAAAAAAAAAAAAAAAGAAGAGCATAATGAATAATGATAATTTATTTTATTTATTATTTATTTAAAATGTAGATTTCGGTACTATTGTAAGTAGTAAAACATCGAGACAAGTTGTAGACCGTGTGAACGAAGCAATAAATTTTGAAATATACAGTTATGTAGCAACTGGTCGTTTTACATTTAATCGTAAAAATCTTTACTATTCATTTTATCTTGGTGTTGGTACACCACGTCCAAATATCATACAATTTATTGATGATACTGGAAGTATATTAGAAGAACAAAAAATTGAAAAAACAATTGGTTATTATCAAAATTCAACAGATAAATTATGTGGTGTATGGAAAAGAGTACCACGTGATTATAGAAAATTATTACGTGATGAAGAAATGTATATATCATTAATATGGGAAATTCAAAGTTCAACAACATCTGAATTAAAAAAATCAGCATTAACTGGTCAATTATTACGTTACAAAGCATTATCAACTGAACAATTTTCATCATTACTTGAGCCTACACTTGGTTCTGATAGATCTGTTATAATTGGTTCAACAGCAACATCAATAATATCAGTATCATCAGTATCAGCACCATCAATTCATGTGTCAATTGTTGTTAATGGTTTATTTTTACCTGATGATATATCTGATGTACCATTAACAGTATTAATTGAACATCAAGAAAAAAATTATATTATATTACAAGATGAAATTATTATTAAAAAACCATCAGATGATATTAATTTTGGTGAAGTTAGAAGTGCTATTACTGCTAATGATTTACGTTTATTATCACGTGGTAAATTAACAATAACAATTGCATCTAAAAAAGATCCACAAGCATTAAGATTAAGTGGAACAATTGGAAATAAAGTTACTTGTGATATTTATCAAGGTTTAATTTCTTCTGAATCAACAAGTCATGCAAGTGGTATAGCATGGGCATTTTTAGATCGTTATGGTGCATTACGTTATGGAGTTAATTTAAATGGTTTAGAGGATGAAAATCCAATAGTTACAATTGTCGATGATGGTGGTAAAAAAAAAACTGAACTTGAAGATTTAACACCAACATTAATTGGTGGTTCAAATGCAAATGGTACATTAGATAGACCAAGTCCAAGATTATTAGAATCATTATTTAAAGGTGAATTATCAATTGTTGCTGCATCACCAATTGGAAGTTTATTGAGAGGTCGTTTAATACAAAAATCAATTGCTGATGCTAAAGATAATTTAACACCAACATTAATAAAATCACCTGTTTCTGGTACAATGTTTGGTATTGTATGGTTAAATATTGATCCAATTGAATGTACACTTTATTATGAACTTGAAATAACTGGTTTACCAGAAGAATATAATAAGCAAATTGATGATGAAGAATATGAAAATCAAACAAGACTTAAATTATATTTAGAAACAATGCCAGTACTTGCTGAAGGTGCACCAGTATCTAAGAGATTACTAGAAGAATTCAATGGTAATACATTAGAAGGTTCAATTAATGGCCTATCACAAATTGAAATATATAGAATTGATTCTGGTATTGGATTTTTAGAATTAATTGGTTTTAATAATAATATAACAAGTAAACTTATGAAAACACAATTTAAAACACGCGCACCAATTAATTGTCTTCCACATTTTACTGATAATGATGTTGGTAGTAATATGATATATAATTTACATCCACCAAATTCAGAAATTGAAACAAGTTCATGTTTTCATGAAACTAAATTTTATGATGATGGAACACAATGGACAGCTAAATCAAATTCTTGTTTAATGTGTCATTGTCGATTGGGAATTACAAACTGTGATCCAGTTCCATGTCCACCATTAAATTGTCCAATTGATAGAATAATTAATCCACCAGTTGGTCATTGTTGTTCAATTTGCATGAGTAAGTTTTTTTTTCTTAACTTTATTAATACATTTGTATATTTATTAATTTTATACTTTTATAAAAGGATCACAGAGTGTTAATTCAACAACACCAACACCATCATCATCATCATCATCATTAACAACAGCAACAACAACAACAACAACAACAGCAGCAGCAGCAGTTACGTCAATTTTAAATCCTCCAACACCAGCTTCTCATGAAAAAATTATTGAAGAATCAAATAATGTATTGCCACTGAGAGGTTGTACATTGGCTGGACAATTTCATCCTTCTGGATCCTCTTGGCATCCTTATTTACCACCATCTGGTTTTGATACATGTGCAATATGTACATGTGATGTAAGTTAATTGAAATATCTTCAGTATAATTAATTGATATTCATTAATTTTTTAAAATTTAATTTCATCTAACAGCCAGTTAATTTAGAAGTTCGTTGTCCACGAGTACCATGTCCTCCTTTAAGTTGCAATGAAAAACTTGCATCAAGGCCAGATAAAAAAGCTTGTTGCAAAGTTTGTCCAATTATTTCACAATCAACAAATAATTTAACACATGATATTAATTTACCACATGATCAACCAGCAACAAAACTATCAGCTAAACGTATTGCTGATGATATTATTGCTGCTGGAGGATGTAAATATCCTGTTGGTGGTCCATATGAAAATGGCAGAGAATGGCATCCAAAAATTCATTCACATGGTGAAATTAAATGTGTTAAATGTCGATGCAAGGTAAATTTCATCATTTAATTATTAATTTTAATGATAAATATAAAATAGAATAAACAATTGTAAAATCAATTAATTTATTTAGGATGGAGAAGTTAAATGTGACAGGAAACGTTGTCCTCGCTCACTATGTAATACCATAGTTAATCAATTAAAGCGTGGTGAACGTATACCGGATGCAGATGAATGTTGTACGACTCAATGTAAACGTGCAAGAAGGCACAATCGTAATCATTATAATAATAATTATAGTCAACATCATCAACAACTGCGTCATTCATCTTCAAAAAATCAAAAACACTCATTAACACCTAAAAATCTCAGTTGAATATTATACATTTAAAAAAATAATTAATAAATAATATAATATTCCAATGTTTAAAAAAATATATAATATATATATTTTGGAATAATTAAATATTAATTTTATACTTCAACTGAATGATTATTTAAAAAAAAAAAAAAAAAGAAACAATAATTTTTATAAATTTCACTTAAAAATTGATGATATTGCATATGACAATTTGTCAATTTATATAAATTATATTTTATATGAATATTTGTTGACTTGTAATTTTAAATAATCATCAAATTGTATGACTATTATAAATAACAACCGTAATATATATAAAATAAACGGAAGTAATTTTTTCATATAAATATATGAATACACAAACTGGTTAATCAAAGGGCTAGGGTAAATATTATTATGAAAAATAAAAAAAAAAATTAAAAATGTGACAGACAGCGGAAATAATATTTAATAATCATTGTTATTTTTTTTTTATTATTAATATTATTATTATTATTATTTATTTAATCTCAACGAGTTACCCAGCATCCAAAGAACTGAACGGTTTACTCGTGTCAATGAAACGATTGCTTATCTTTTTATTAATCTATTATTAAATTTTAATAATAATAATATTAATATTAATAATATAACATTATATAATAATTATTAAATTGATATTGATAAAATTTTATCAAATTATCTATTGTCATTATTATATATATTTTTTATTTTTATCGATTTTTAAAATAGATTATTGTCATATATAGTCATATTAATATTCTAAACTATATTGTTTATAATTTAAATAATTATTATTCCATTCACATGTCCCTTGTGATTTATTTTTATTTTAATATTCATTATTAATAATTTTAATCGTAAGGGACGAGTGGAAATTGAGTCACAAGTCCCAAAGGACCAAAGACTTTCTTTTTTTTTTTTTTCTCACTTCTACTCATTAATTATATTATATTCATTTTTGTATGTATTTTTAGCTGATATTTAAAAATATAAAATACAAATAATATTAATTATCTTGTTTTAAAATTTGAATAGCAAAAAATGAATTTAATTTCGTTTAAAATTAGAGTAATTACACTCATGATAAAATTTTTATCAATTGAAAATATGCAATATCACAATTAACGTTCAATTTTTGCTGGATAAAATTTGAACGAATACACAGCAGTATTTGAATTTTTTTTTTTAATATAAAATTGGTATCTAAAAAAAAAAACTAAAAAGAAATAATAATAATAATTTCATAAACGTTGAACGTTTTAAAACAGGATGATAAATATAATTCTGTGTATTGTGCCAAACTAAATATTCATTAAAAAAAAAAAAAAGAAAACAGTAATAAATAAAGATTAAGAAAAAGGAAGGATATAATAATAAGTAGACACATGAAAAATAAGTTAATTTTAAAATTTTAGATTATAAAATTATGTAACAAGCATTATCACTTATGTATATCGATCAAATAGATAAATCTATATATGAAAAAAACGTAATCATGTTAGCATTATATACGTAAACTGGCTGAAAATAGAAGAAAAAAAACCAAGCAAACACATTGTGTGCCGATTATTTTTCATTGAATAAAAAAAGAGGAATAAAAAAACAAAACGAATTACAGTTTGCTTTGTGCATAATCAAGTGCTTCATCAAGAGCATTGAGAACGAGATCAACATGTTTATTTGTTGTATTAATACCCATTACTCCTATCCTCAATATTTTTCCAAATGTTGGACCAAGTCCACCAGATATTTCCACGTTCCATCTGTAAATATATTTATGATGAAATTAAAATGTTATAAACTTTTAACATTTGATTATTTATAATGTTTTTTTTTAAATATCAAAATGCAATTTAACAGTAAAAATTGATTCATCATACCTCTCAAGTGTTCTACGAACAACAATATTACCATCAACACCTGGAGGAAGAACAATAGCAGTAACTGTAACCAATCGATGTTCTGGGTTTTTAACAAAAAACTCAAAACCCCTTTTTTCAAGTTCCCTATGAAGAATTTTTGATGTATTTAAATGTTTTTTCCATGAAGCTTCTAGACCCTCTTCAACAAGCGTAGCAAGTGACTCACGTAGACCATACAACAACGTCGTACTAACAGTATGATTATAATTTCTTTTCGCATCATTAAAACAATTCCAATAATTTCCCAAAAGAGACATGTCCCAGTAATATACTGGCACTTTAATTTTACGTGAAAATAATTTCTTTCTGTGAATAAAAAACGAACAAGATGAAATAAAAATTTTAATAAAGATATATTTATATATACAAACTCTGCTCGAGAATTAAATGAAATTGGGGTGAGTCCAGGCGGTGCGCCAAGTACTTTTTGACTTCCGGTATAAGCAGCATCAATTTTCCATGCATCCATGAAAAAGGGCTCGCCACCAAGTGAAGCAACCGCATCAACAATCAGTAGTGCACCATATCTGAAAAATAAAAAAAAAAACAATCAGTTCATCATGACATTGAAGACCAACATAAAAAAAATTTGTTTACCTTCGAACAATATGACCAACACCAGGGAGTGGCTGTTTAAGTCCAGTTGATGATTCCGAATGAACAACAAATACAACATTTGGTTTATATTTTATCATTGAAGCTTCAAGTTCATCCAGACTAAAGGGACTTCCAAGTTGAGTTGTCAATAATTTTACCTATTAAATAAAATTATTTTTATCAGTATTAATTAATGTAATTAAAAATTATTAAATAATTTATTTACTTACATGAGCACCAATACGTGATGCCATATCAGCAGCACGTTCACCCCATATGCCTGCTTTGATAATTAATATTGTTTCACCAGGTTCAAGTAAATTATCAATACATGCTTCCATTCCTGAATGACCAGATCCACTTATTGCAAGTGTTAATCTATTATCCGTTTGAAATGCGTATTTCAGACCCTCTTTAATGTCATCCATAATCTAAAAAATAATAACTAATCAATAGTCTAGTTGATATTTGCTGTTTAAAATACAATGTACCTTAAATGTTTCTGGATGCATATGTCCAATAACTGGATTGGCAAGAGATTCCAATACTCTTGGTGAACAATTACTTGGTCCTGGTCCCATTAAAATTCTTCCATGTGGTACCACAAGTGGCTTTGATAATTCCAACAAAGAACCACATTTTAATCCTCCAAAATCATTAATTATTGTCTCAATTGAATCACTCATTTTTGAAATCTTTCAACAACTGTCTGGAGTAATTCAAATTGTCTGAATAAATATATATTTTGTGATAAAAAAAAAGTCAACTGATAACCCAAAGTCATGATTACCTAAAAAAAAATAAAAATATTCATCATAATAAGATAAAAAAAAATACAAGTTCCAAATGTAAATAAAAATTAATTATAATCACTATTAAATATTATTATATAAAAAATTTTAAAAATAGAAATGAATGAGTCTTTTAATTTTTTAAATGGACATAATTAATTATTCTTGGAAAAATTATGTATATTTACTGTAGCAGTATGCCCCCTGTCGGTATAATATTTTACTCAACTTCTTGGATTTTTGTGGTGCCCCTACCGTTGACCACTTACAGAACAAAAAAAATAAAATAATAATAATCAAAAGAAGAAGAGCAAGAAGAAGATAAAATGTATTTGCCTTTATGGGGATTTATCTTCATGGTGTTTGTATTTAAAATAAATACACACACATATATAAAAAATTATAAGAAAAAATAAAAATAGACAGAGGCCATCCGCAAGTTGCCCCCGAAACTTAAAAGTCTCAGTTGCTCAGGGCACTCGTGCTGCACACTCCATTCGTTTCTCGGTGTTGTGAACAAGCTCTTATGGAATTTAACGTTCATCAATATATATATATACACCATTAAAACCAAAAGAGCATTTTATACATTTTATATATCTCAAATTGGTATATGTACATGTGTCTTGATACAGCGTCTAAGAAAATTGATAATATTTTTTATTAGACGAGTACTAAATAGTGTTGGCTTGTTTTGTAAATTCGTGACTAAAATTTTACATCAAATTTTATAAATTATTAGTTTAATCATTTTTTTTTTTTATATAATAATAATTATTTATTTATTTATATTATATTGTTGTTAAAAATATTTGTGTTATGCAAATTGTGTTAGTGAATTTTTTACAAAATTTTCAAAAAAAAAAAAAAGAAATCATCCAACCGGTTTATCCTTTTTTTTTTTTTCTTAAATCTTCAATGTGAGTTATGATTAATTATTTAAATAAAAATATATCAATAGTATTATTATTTATAAATTATTATTGATAATTTTTGTTTTATTTTAAGTAAAGTGTTTTGTGTGTTGTGTGTTTGTCTGTGTTATTCATAAGCTAAAGCATTGAGTTACAAATAAAAATAAAAAAGAATAAATAATTATAATAAATAAAATAAACAAGTGTTATATATTTGATAATAAAAAAAAAAAAAAAAGAAATTAATATACTGGTGCAAGTGTGGGAATATATGGAATAGCCAGTTGACCGGTCTTATTATTATTTTTTTATTTTTTCATCATTATTATAGTCTTTTTTTTTTGAGATCTTTCATAAGGAGCAAGTAGGGGCGTTCGTGCTCGTGCTCGTTTTCTTTCTAACAATGGTCGAGTGCTAAGCTAAAGCTATCAACTCTGACAACAAGCAGTGAATTTAATAAAAGATCCCCTTAGCAAATCGTTTTATAAATTATTATTTTAATAACAACAATTTAAATTAAAAAAATCAGCAGATTAAAAATACACTCAATGAAATTGAAGATACAAGTGTCAAAAGGTTTGTTGATATTAATTATTATATTTTTTTGATAAATAAATAAATAAATAAACAACATGAAAAATTAATTAATAATTTAAGTTTTATGGCTTTTTACTAATTGAAAAAAATTGTAAAGAAAAACCTTTATTTTCAAGGTAAATAAAAACTGTTAGAATTTTTTTTTTCTAAATGAATCATCAATGATAAATATGATGCTGATAAGATTTAAATTCTTGGAATGAAATTGAATGAAATATAATAATTATAATGTTTTTTTTTTTAAAGATATGAGTATTAATTTTAGTTTATTATTTTACAGGATTATATTAAGTTGATGAATTTAATACAACAATGAAAAATGGCTTCAGGAAATTCTGGTTGTTCTGGTACATGTTTATCAGTACCATCAGTGTCACCAACACGTTGTGTTAATCTTGAATTTCCACCACCACCACCATATCCACCACCTAAAAATGAACAATTACATAATCAACATAATGGTGGTATTGTTGGAGCTGGTGGTGGTATTAAAACTTATCAAAATTCAAAAATTACACAAAAATTAATACATGATTATTCATATGATTCATGTTATGAGGGTCCTGGACCAAGTAGACCATACTCAAGTAATGGAACAATATTTTATCCAAATTATATTATGGATAATCCTGGATCAAGACAACATTGGGCTGCTGCTTATCACCTGCATCGTAAAGCACCTGTTAGAGATCCATCCAAACGACACACCTATGTTACTAGATATGGAACTGAAGAAAATATCTACGAGGAGATATCCGAGATCAGGTAGAGCCACTTTTTTTTTTTTTTATTTTAAAAAATGAGACGAACGAGGTGAAAATAAAAAAGATGGAATGATTGAGAGAGACCCCTTGCTGCTGGTTTACCTTATGGTATTACCTTTTTTTTTTTTGCGCCCATTTAGAACCATTTAGCACAAAAAATAGAAAAAAAAAAAGGACCACCGGAAAATATCTGGTGACAATGTGGCCTTGTGTTCATTTTATTTTTACGCTTTTAAATTTTGAAAGACGTTCATTGTCTAGTTTTCCATAGATTTCTTTTTTAAAAGAAATAAAATAAAATAAAAAAAAAACATCTTTATTGTTTGTTCTAGAATATTCCTTAAAATACTTTTTTAAATTTTTATTTTAATCTTTTATTTCTATTATTTATATATTTCTTTTGTCGGTAACTAATTGAGATTTATTATATATATATATTTTTTTTTTATATATAATTTAGCAGACAATGCCAAATGGGTATATCATCATCAAGACGTTCATTGGTTGCTGAAGAAGTTAGAAGAGTACAATTTGGCCATAGACGAATACTGGGTGAATTAAATTTGAGTGTTGAAGCAATGCTTATGCCAAGTATGAATGAAGATAATGAAGAGCATTGTCAATTGTCTGATAATCATCAAATTAATGATAGAAGAAAAAATTCTAGCGCATTATTTTTATGTAATGATGATTCAATGGCACCAATTGGTTGTGATTTAGACAGTGGTTTTAGTGGTAGTTCCAGTGCCAGTTATAGGTATTTATAATTGAAAAAAATTAAATAGTTATAAATTTTTTGCTATATGTACTGGTTGTAACTACTGATAATTTATGCACGACCGCATATACACCTCACTTTCACTGTCATTCGATTCTCATCATCATCATCATTCACTTTGTCGGCAATATATTGAATGCAACGCTTCAAATAACAAAACTTTCATCCATATTAAATAATAATAAAAATATAATAATAATTTTCTCCTTTTAATAATAATAGTAATATAAATTGTGAAATTTAATGTTTTATTATTCATTTAAAGATCGGGTCTTGGTTCACTCAGACGAGACCTTGGTAAAAGTTCACTGACCTCATCGTCGTGTACAAAATTAATTGGTAGTACACATCGTAAAAACAAAGCATCAATGATATGGAAAAAAGGATGGAAAGGATGGAAAAAGCTAGGTGCTTTTAGTAATCCATCAAAAATTGGTGGTAAGTAATTTATGATTATTATTTTTAGTATGTTACTGCTGTTAGTGGGCCGATTGAGATAGATGACAATTGAGGATTTGATAATTAATAAAAATAACGATTTCTAATCCAGTCAACTGGTGGATGATTAAAGACAAATTTACGTATAGCCTTTTGCAAATAATTATTTCAACTACTAAACAGTCAATTACCCCCCAAAGTAAAAATAATAGATAAATAATAATTTAAATAAATTATATGATGAAATTTTAAGTAAATTGGTACTCGCATTACTCTAAAATAATAACTAAAATAAAGGCAAAAAATAAAAATTGTAAAAGTTTAACCTTTAGATGTCACAGATTGCTATGAATTATTAATTCAGCATCGTTTGATATAAATCATGAGACAGTACACAACATGTGACGCAACAATATTATCATTTCTTAGCAACTTGAAAAATATTTAATAACATTACTATGTTTCTTGAAATTATATTGCACGATATTCATGCGTGTAAAATTCTTATATTTTTTTATTTTCTTCTTTCTTTCTTACACAAGAAGAAGAAGAATAACACAGTTAATTATTGGTGATGGTCAGCATGAGGTCAGTCAATGAATAAACCTGGCCACATCTGAATATATTATTTCTTCTTTGTTAATATATCCAAAAAAAATAAATAACAAACACAAGTTTATAAAATTTATTAAATTACATATTACAAATTAATTTAACTTTTCACTAATTTTTTCAACAGCTGATAAAATTCTAAGCATTATTAGTTTATTTTCTTCATCACGTTTTTTAGTATAATCTAAAAATTCACCAATTTTATCAATAATTATTGAGTTATTCGTATTATCATCTTGATTTTGTTTTATTTTTTTCAAATTATTTATATTAAGTGGTGGTTCTCTTGTACGCTTTGCGTGATTAACAGTAGTTTGATCAAATTGCAGCTGTTTTTGATGGATCATTCGTGTTTCATTTATCGTATTTTTACAAGTATTTGTTAATTTACAAACACTTATAGTGGGCGTTGATTCAAATTTTTCATTTATCCTAAATTAAATATATAAAATAATTATTAGATAATATCATAAAGTAAATATATATTTTACCTTGATCTTGTTAATTCTTCTTGAAATTGTATTGGTGTATCTTCATCATAATATTTTTGATCATGATTTTGTAAAAAAAGTTTTGTCTCAATGGGTGAGCATGAAGGGGAAATTTGCTCATCGGGTGGTGTGACTGACACACAAAGAAATTCGTGGGGGTCTACCTCCTCTTCTTCTATATCACCAGTTGGTTGTTCAATATTTTCTCTTTTCATTGATTTGTGATGGTCTTGACCAAGGACAATCTCATCAATTGCTCTGTAAAATGGCCAGGATACATCATCTGCCTTATTTTTATCACCAATGACTGGATTTTTTAATTCCTTTAAATAATAGGTTAATAAATTAATAAATAGTAACAAATAGTACGTTTATAATTTACATTTAATATATAATCAAGTGTGTAATATGATAAAAAAAAATTATATATATTCAAGATAATTATTGACAGATGAGGTCAAAAGAAACAGCTTACTTTGTACTGTTGCAGTAGATTTGACCACTTTTTTTTTAATACTCGAAAAGGAACGTTAGCCATTATCGTTGGAAATTCTTGTTTCATCTGTCGTAAAATAAATCTATGCAATAAAAAAAACATCATATATTAATATTTTTAAATACAATAATTAAATAGAACAAAACAATATTTAAAATTACTTACACCCATCCAGCTTGGGCAGAATATTTACGTCCAGTAAATAATTTATCATTTTCTTTTCTCAAACAGATAAATCTTGATGTTAAATTTTCTGTCCCTATAAATAATAAATAAACATAAACAATTAAATAATAATTATACAAACAAAAATGAAAAAATACTTGCATCTAAATTTTACGTGTTGATAAATTTGCGTCATTTTATAATTGTGATAATCATTTTGAGCTCTTGATAGTAACAGATTTAAATGCGTACTGAAATGTAGACCTTGTTTGAGTCCATAGCTGATGACGATGATGTTGATGCTGATGATGATGATGATGATGGGTCATGAGGGATAAGAGTGGGTGGTTTTAAAAAAAATATAAGAAGGAGGCTGTAAGACTTATCTGTCATACAACAAGTACAATTTTAATGTCGATTATAAGAGAGGGAAATATATATATCTGCATAAACTAATACTACGCAAACTCATTGCTTCATGTTGACTATGAATTACGAAATAATAATGTTGTTTTTTCTTTCATTTTCCATTCTATAAATTACTTTTAATATAAATTTTCAAGTAAATAAACTGCATCGCCATCTCGCTAAACAACTAGTCAACTTGATTTTATTTTTACCAATGCCGTTATCGACCCAAAGACCTTATTATTTATTTATTAACTCTTTCTTTATTCATTTATTCAATCCATTAATTTTTCATCTTGTCATTCAAGTTTCATTTTCAATGTTTTTTTTTTTTATCTATAAAATTTTATGTCTATTCAATTAAATGATTTACATATCAACACATTGGAAGATACACCTGACATTTATTAGCTCGAAAAAAAAAATAGCAATTACATTTTCGAAATAAATCATTTCGAAATATTTTTTTTTTTCGAATTTCTATTATTCAATTTCGATTTTTTTTCTTTGGTCCATCATAAGCTGGCGCCATCTCGAAAAGTTTTAACTAATTCTCATATTCTTGTCTCTTTAATGTGGACATATATAAAATTATTTTTATATAATATTATCCTCTTTACTCTTAGAGAGTCTGGCTCCATTCCATTGCAATATTTCCCCTCTTCTTCATTCAACATATCTCTCAAATACACTCAAATAATCATTGTTATATGTATAGTTTTACAAATACAAATACATAAAATACAATATATATAAAAAATACTCTTTAAAATTCCCCTCCCCCCACTACTATTTCCGTTCGGCTATTCAACCTCCCTCAGTGCGCGAACCGCGAAGCCCGTAGAACGAACAACCGCCATCATGCAATATATTTTTTACTCATAAATAAATATACAATATATTAAACTTTTTTTTTTTTTTAATTAAAGCTTTAATTATAAATTTTATAAACACGTGTTTTTAATTATTTATTAACTCTATATATTATTTTTCTTAAAATTGTTGTAATTTTTTTCATTTAAATAATAAATCTTAACCGGCCTTGAATTTACAAAGGAATTAAAAATAAATATATTATAAAAAGAATTTTTTTTTTTTGTTATATATATTTATTATATTGTGTTTTAATTATTTAAAAAAATAATTATTATTTTAATTTAAAATTGCTAAGTTTAGTGTGAGTGGGTGATTATAAATAATTTTTTTTTTTTAAATAATAATCACAGTGAATCCTCAGGGCAGCCTCCTCCAGGGATTTACATAACGGAGGAGGCTGATGATATTTTTATTCAAAAACAATTAATAAATTAAATAATAATTATGGAAGAAATGCAAAATGGAGTAGTTCTAATTAAATGTGAGTTAAATTAATATAATTAAATTATTTTTTATGTATTTTTTTTGGTGCATTGAGCTTTGATCTAATTCTAGTCTTGTCGAAATTTATGCATGTAAAGCTACATACAAGAATAGAAGCTGTACATAAATATATGCATGGAAAAAATTTGAAAAGAAATCGAAATCAAATGGAACAAAATCGAAATTAAAGGAAACGAAATATCAAATTAATAAAGATAGGAAAAAATTGTAACATAAAAATGTTATCCTGATGATAGTGATGGTGTTGTTGGTGGCAAATGCCCGAAGAAGGGAAGATGATAAAATGAGCAAAGGGAATGACACCCATGGTGATTTTTAAACTAGACAGTCGCAACGTTGCCAGACCTTGGTTAAGGGAATACTAAATAAATCCCAAGTTCACCATGAGTTTCTCTCTCAGAGGACTACAACTTGGAGCATTTTTAACTCATTTTATTTTTTTTTATCCTCTGAATTCACAAGAACTAATAAAACAAGTAATATACAATAATAATAAAATCTCTTCACCTTGCAAAAGAGTTTCTTTCACCTTTTTTTTAATAAATTTTTTTTCTTTTGGCAATAATACCATTGGAACTTGAGTACACTTATGTCGTTGTATTCAAGGCAATTTGTAAATGGACACTTGAAATTATTTGTCCAAAACAAATATAAAAATAATTTTTTTCATTTAAATTTCAATGACAATTTACACAAGAAATATTTTTTTAAAAAAAAGAGACATATAAACACGAAAGCTTTCTAAATTTATACTAAAAAAATATACAGAAAAAAAAAAAAAAAAAAAATTGTTTTTTCTTTTTCATTTAAAGTTATATTAATAATAAATAATTTTTTAATGTTTAAATTCTAATTTTGTATAATAATATATATATAAAATACACCAGTGGGAATGACCCATCGAATGGCAAATAATTTTAATACCGGAAGTTAGTTTATTTAACTTGGCAAAGGACGTTATTGTACCCGCATGATTAAACTAAAAAATAAACCATTAAATTATTCCTTCCAAATACAAAATGAATAATATATTTTAATTAATATTTTAATTTAATAAAATATCTATTAATTAAATTTTTAAAAATATTTTATTCGCCATTGTGTATTTTACTAGGACAGATGCATTTAAAATTATTCACCTGCTGTTTATAAAAACATTGTATTTGGTATAAATATTGAGGGTAGTTAAGTCATGAAAAAAAAAAAAAAAAAAAAAATACATACATATATTATTCTATTGTTGTTGTCCCCTTTTTATGTGGACAAAAGCCACACACACGTGACACTGTAATTCTTTTTTTGATATATCAGTGTGACATTACATGCATTTCAGAAACCGCCTGTTGCATACTCGTCATATATCTAATGCTCTATTATAAAAAAAAATCATAAATAAAAATAATAGTATCATAATAATGATAATAATAAAAAAATAGCTTTTAAAAATTTAAATCACACACTCGTATTTATGAATAAGAAAAAAAAAAATAAAATCATTGACTAAGTCAAACATCCGGAAATTCATTGTATCTCATCATCATTTATTTATACAATCAATTGACTCTTTTGTTTAGTATTATTATTATTATTATATCTTTAAAATTATTATTAAAAAAATAAATTAAAAAGTAACATAGCCATTTATGTTGTGTGGCGCGTGCACCGCATCGTATACCCACACGTTGTATTTTTAAGGACAATGGCATCTCGTACAATTTCTTATTTCGTATATAAAAATATAGATAGACATGATGATGATGATGGTGATGGGTGCGTGAGTTTGTGCGTGCATGTTTGTATATAAAAAAATAAATTAATAAATAAATAAAGAGAGAAAGAAATTTATATTAAAAAAAAAGAGTTAATTCATGCTCCAAACACAGATAGAAAATTTAAAAAAAAAATTAAATACTATGGAAGGGAATACACACAATGTGTATATAAATGTATTGAAGTCATACTGAGCTTATATGAGAATAAAAAAAAAAGAAAAAATTTATATAAATTTGTTGGAGGTGGAAATAAATGAGGAGGCTAAAGAAAAAAAGTCATGAGCTGAAACACCAGTAACAAGACTCAAGTTACCCTCACATGGTGTTGTGTATATATGTGTATTTAATATTGAGGTTTTGGACTTTACATGATACCTAATATTGTACTATTTTTTTTTTTTTTTTTTTGTTAAATAGTGGTTTATTATATTGAGTTTAAATTGTTATTTTTTTAAATTTTTTGATGTTTAAAATATAACAAAAATAGTGTATTGATGTAACACATGTTATTTGGTTGCTTTTTTAACAACCCTTTTATGTTTGCACATGAGAAAGCTAACGTGACATACGTATATTGCACATCTTGCTAAGAAATCAAGCAAAAAAGATTAAAATTGTGAGCAAGTTAGTGAGTTGAAATATAAACGTGAAAGCCTGACTATTCTGGTTTTTATTTTTTTATTATTTAAATTTGTTTATTTTTTATTTAATTTATTGGTTAGTATGATTAATTGTTAATTCATTAGTTGATTAATTTATTGATTCATTAATACGGTTATAACTAATATATTTTCATTAATTTATTGATTTATTTGCTTAGTCATTTGTTTTTTTTTTCATCAATTTATCAATTTGTTAAGTTTGTTTGTTTAATTTGTGAGTTTATTTCTTTATTTATTTATATAATCATTTTTTTCAATAGTTTTTCAGTAATGTATAAAAGAAAATCAAGTCAATCCCAAGTCCAAGGTTTATGACTTATTTCATATGGGTGTAACACTATGTAGACGATTTAGAAAAAATAAAAAAAAGTCTTATCTTTTTTATCTTTTCACAACATACAACTCACACACTATTTGATTTATAAAAAAAGAAATTAAAATAAAATTTCTTTAAAAATAAACCATTGAGAAAATATAAGCTATATTAATTTTTTTTTTTTAAATAATAAACTACAAGAAAAAATTTAGAAAATAAAATATATTTTATGTTTTAATATTAAAAAAAAAAATATTTCATTTTTTTTAATCGTTATTGTTTGTATCTTGTGATGTATAAAAAACATATTTAACAATAATCAGTGATTTTTTTTTTTCAACTCACATATTTGTACTGAAACGCGATTATCGTTTTTTTTTTTTTCTCACAATTCGAGGCCAAGTTATAATGAAATAGAGTTGTGGAATATTACCTGCTCACTCAATGAGGAAGCTGCATAAAACGCATATTAACAAAAAAAGATGAAAATTAATATAACAAAAAAAAAAAAAAACCATAACACACATCAAAAAAGTTTTAAAAAGAAAAAAAAAAAAAAATTGATTTCAATTTTGTGTGTCTGTATATCCGTATGACATCCGTTTGTCTAACGAAGCTAAATTACTTTATCGAGCCTAGTACCCGCATTATAATTCCCACGTTTCTAACATTGCATATACACAAGTTTAATATAAAAAAAAAAAATTTCCCCGAATGTCAATGTTGATGTATGCACAAGAAATATAATATACTCATATAAATGAAATTATCTTGTACCTAAAACTTGATAGTAATAACTTTGTGTGTTTTTTTTTTTTATATAATATTGTTGTTTGTTGCAACATGCATATATATATCTTATAAATAGATACTTCCGTCATTCGATGAACGAGTGTACATACACATATTAATATTTGTAAGAGGGGAAACTTAAATCCATCAAGAATTGCTTGGTCAAGCGTGTGCTGGACCTGCTTGTATATTATTTTACTATGTATATCTACTTATTGACTTGTCTGTGTAAAAACTATTCAGTACATATATTTTTCTAAATCACACAGACATTATTGTCAACCTGATTACAAGCCAACTGTAATGGTAGAACTATTTTTTTTTTAAAAATTGTCTATGTATTTCTAACAACGACAACGACTACGAGTCATACTTTTTTAAATTCATAATTTTCTCGTACACTCTGATAGTTAGCCAGTCAAACGACAAGCTGCTATTACTGCTGCTGTTGTTATTGCATTGAGAAATAAAGTCGTGAACGATTAATGCGAATAGGTATATATATCTAGTTGTATTTCAAGTTTTCCCCGGGGGCACATACAAGAAACAACCTGTAGGAAGTCTTATTTCTAAATATGGTGTTTTGTGATATCAAAAAATATTATTACTATAGTTTATTGAAATAATTATTTATATTGTATTTAATTTTTGGATAACTGACTGGTTAATTAGAAATACTCAAAAAGTATATATTTTTATTTATTAGATGAGCCAAGATCGAGGTGTCAATCTTGGGATGACGTAGGTGAAACAGCAAGAATGGAGACAATTACAAAACGTCAAGATCAAAAACCTCAATCACAACAACAACCACACCAACAACAACAGCCACAACAATCACCACAACATACAGTACTTGAAGCAACAAACTCAAATGCATCAGGTCATTCAATTAAAAGTGAAGATTCCTGGTGTTCAGCATCTGATCATGAACATTCATCAGATGATGAAAGTGAAAAAAGTAATATTAGCGTTAAAAGTAATTGTCAATTACGTAACACATTACATAAAGCTAAAACACTATGTGATAAATGGAGATCACAAAATATAAGACTGAATAATACGATAAATGAAACACCAATTGACAGTGGTGTTAATAATCAAGGTAGATTATCAAGATGGTTTAGCATTAGAAGAGGATCAACACATCAATATGACATTGATTCATCATCATCTGATACATCAACTGCATTATTATGTAGTCCAGTTAAACAACAACATCATCAACAACAACAACAATCATCACCCTTATCATCAACGCCAATTCAACAATCTCCATCAACACATACTTCACCAATGTCTCGTTTAACAGAGGTAAATATTTAATTTAATATTCAATTCAATTTTTTTCTTTATACATTGTACTTGTGCATGTACAGTTAGTATATAATTTATTTTACATATTTCAATTGATTGTTTTTTTTTTTTGTTTCAATTCTCTTTGTTAAAATAAAAATATAAATTAGGTTGAAGAGGAGAATTACGTGACAGGATCAAGTGTGTCAACGTCAGCTAGTGCTACAGCAATGATGCAGTTTCAATGTATACATCATAGACGTCAAGCACCACCAACATTACCACCAGCACCACCCAATCTGACACCACAACAATTAAAACGACGTCATATTGTTGCTGCTATTGTTCATTCGGAAAATAGCTATGTTGCTACATTACAAAGACTTGTTAATGTTAGTTTTTTATTATTTTAATTTTATATCTCTCAAACATTTCATTATATTTAATTATGTCAATAATAATAACAACATAAATTATTGACTTGTTTCTATTTTTTTTTCCTTTTTTATCAGGATTATAAAAAACAATTGGAAGAATCATCACCACCAGTATTGAGTCAAACTAAAATAGCAACATTATTTCATCGATTACCAGAAATATTACAATGTCATACATTATTTAGAATTGCATTAGCTGAATGTGTTAGATCATGGGATAAAGATGAAAAATTGGGTGATGTTTTTGTTGCTAATTTTAGTAAAGCAATTGTACTAGATATTTATAGCGGATTTATTAATAATTTTTCCGTTGCAATGGATTTAGCTAAACAAGAATCTAAAAGAAAAACAGCTTTAAATGATTTTTTTAAGGTAAAAAAATAAACAATCATTAATCATTTAAATTAACAATTAAATAAAGAAACTAATAGCTATTTTTTTTTATTATTCTAGGTAAAACAAATAAGTGCTCATGATAGACTTTCATTTTTTGGATTAATGGTAAAACCAGTACAAAGATTTCCTCAATTTATACTATTTCTTCAGGTAAAAAAAATGAAATATTTTTCTAATTTTATCAATATATAATTGTTTGTCAATATAAAATTCTAATTAATATTAAATTTTAATTTTAAGGATCTTTTAAAACATACACCACAAGGTCATGATGATCGTATGTCATTACAATTGGCTTTAACTCAACTAGAAAGTCTTGCTGAAATGTTAAATGAAAGAAAACGTGAAGCTGAACAATTTCAAGCATTTAAAGAAATGTTACGTCATGTATCAGGAAAATTATCACATCGTCCACTTTCTTCATCATCACGTTATTTAATTCGTGAAGATAATGTTACACAATTAGAATTTAATCAAAATGGAATGATAACAAAATCAAAACGTCGAAGATTACTGCTATTAAATGATCTTGTTGTTTGTGTATCAGTTACACCAAGATCAATTGATGATTTTTCAAGTAGTGAAAGATTAACGCTTAAATGGACGTATCCAGTGTCCGACATTGAGGTTAATAATAAATAAATAAATAAATTTAATAGTATTATTGTCATTTAAATTAATTATATATTTATAATATGTAGATTCAAGACACTAGTACATCACCAACATTAAGTCGTTTACTCACGGCGGGATTAAACAAAGGCGGTAGTTTAAAGTCAGAAAAAAGCGGTGGAATGAATGAGAGTAGTCAAGCTGGTGCCGACAGTATTTGCGCTGAGATGAATGATCTTATGCATGATTACGAGGTTGTATCAAGGATAAGTGACCTCGTAACACAACTCAAGGGAACATACGAGGTAATAATTTTTATTATTTTTTTATTATATTTATAATTGGCTAATGGAATTTAAATTTAAATTTCTGTTTTTTTTTTTGTTTTTTCATAGGGAATGACGGTAGCAACGACAAAACAAATATTACAATCAATACAATCATCAATACAACAAAAAGATGAAGATATGATTTGGGCTGATAGTTGTTGTTTACAATTGATGACAAAACAAGGACAAATGTATACATTTCAAACAGATAATCCATTAGTTAAAAAAGACTGGATAACTGAATTACGATTAGCACAATTAGCACTTGATCCAAATAATTCACCATCATGGGAGGTACCAGAACAAGAACAACGACCATCAACAAAAATGCCATTGTTTGTTAGTTCACAATCAGTATATCATTCACAACATAAATCAGAAGTTAGATGTGGTTGTTATTATACAACTCAAAATCCAAAACCAACACGTAGAAGAATAACAAGAAATCCACAATCATATTTATGGATATGTACTGGTGATGGTGTATCAAGTCATGTTACTGTATTCAATCAATCAACATCAACAAATTCATCAGCAATAACATTAAAAAAAGTTAGTACATTTGATTTATTTGAAACACGTGTTGCTGCTATTGAATTTATAAAAGGTTTTGATAATACAAATAATAATAATAAGTGTGGTGATCAAGTATGGATGGGTACTGATTCACGTAAAATAATTATATACTCAGCAAGTGAACCAGAAAAACATGAAGAAATATGTAATTTAACAGTTAGTGGTTCTGTTATACAAATTAAATATCATTGTGATAATGTATTTGTTGCACTTGGTAATGGTACACTTATTATTTATAAACGACAAATTGATGGTACATGGGGAATAACATCTGATTCATCAATGATAACATTGGGTAATGATCCAGTTGCTTGTTTAATGCCAATAAATTCAACAGTATATGCTGCATGTGGTAAAAAAGTATGGGTATTATCGGGTTTGACTGGTGAAATTATTAAAAATTTCAGTGTACAACATGAACATCTTGGTAATGTTAAATTAATGGCACATTCAGGTGTTGGATTATGGGTTGCATTGAAAAATTCAAGTACTGTTTGTTTGTATCATACTGAAACATTCAAACACTTACAAGATATTAATATTGCATCAAATATATTAAGAGTTACCAAATCATCAATACTTGATAAATTATCATCATCAAATAACTGTAATAGTAATGATAATAATAATTCACAATTAAGTGTAACAGTTACAGCATTAATGGCATGTAAAGGTTTACTTTGGGTTGGTACAAATGTTGGTATTAGCTTAACAATACCATTACCAAGATTAGAAGGTGTACCAATAATAAGTGGACGTGTTAATATATCATATCATGCACATTTTGGTCCAATAACATTTCTTCTTGCAATACAAAATAATAAAAATTGGATACCAAGTGGAAAAGATGAACAAATTATAAATAATAATGATCAAGAAATTGAATTACAACAATTAAAAAATCAACAAGCTGAAGATGAAACAAATCAACGTAATCGTACAAATAGTATTATAAATGAATCATCAGCAGCATCAACTGCTTCATCATCGTCATTTTCATATAATGTTGATAAATTAAAACAACATTTATCTGGTAGTCCAGTTGCTTTAAGGCGTAAACGTAATAAAGATAATGATTATCGTGGTTCAAAAACATTACCACGTGGTTTTGGTGGTGTATTATCAAATAATACAACAACAAATGGTTTATTATCAACATCAATAACAAGCTCACAAAGTTCTGGTGAAAATTGTGATGTTTATGGTTTATATAGTGAATTAATGCATCTTAAAGATTACGATAATGATAATAATTCTGGTATTGATCCAGTATATGAAAGTTTAAGAAGAAGTGATCCAGAACTAGCAGCAATACCCAATAAAGTTAATACATTAGATAGAAGATTAAAAATGAAAATAACAAGACCAAGATCATTAGATTTATCAAATTGGTCTGTTGATTCACATGCTAGTTCTTTATATACATCATCTGGTTCTGAAGAAAATATTAACAATAAAAATGGTAAACTATCAAGAAATAGTAGTACAACTAGTAGAACAATTAGAACAAATTTGGAAGTACCAAATACAAGTAATAATAATATTATTATTAACAATAATACTAATGAAAATAACAATACTCAAGTGAGAACATTGAGTAATAAAACAACTGGTACAACTAAAAGAATAAATATCAATAATAACAGTAGCAGCAACAACAACAGTAATAATAATGGTAATGGTAAAACACAACAACAAACCGAACAACCTAAACGTACTGTACTAACATTAATGGGTGGACGTGGTTATGTTAATTGGCGACAACTTAATACTTCAAATCATCAACAACAACAACCATTTTTATCAGATAAAAATACCAAGACAGCTTACAAAGAACCAAATAGTAATGATGCACACATTGTCTTGTGGGAAATGAAATTATGATGACTTGAAAATATTCATTTAAAATTTAATATTTTTTTTAAGCTATTATTATTATTAAAAATGAGATGTAATCTCAATTTTAATCATAGATTTTTTTTATATATTATACATATATATATTAATGAATCTCAGTTACTTTTATTGTTATTTTTTTTTTTTTTTTGCGATAAATTATCTCGTGCCTTTCAGTCAAGTTAAAGATATATATTTTTTTGTTTTTTTTTTTTCAATGCTTCTTACAGATAGCTCGTTAATAATATGAAGTTGAAATTTCTATTTTTTTTTTCATTGATTTATTATGCATTCCGAGAAAAAAAATGAACAATTTACGCAAAATTAAAAGAAAAAAAAAAAAAAAAAATGATAAAAATACGTACTGAGTGTGTTTGTACGTGATAAATGAAAAAAAAAATTAATTAAATGATAAACGATCAGCCAAAGAGACGGGGATGAATGATAAACAAGGACAAATACGTCTTGTTATATATAAATATAAATTATATATCTGTATAAATATTCAACGATTGCTATTGCGCGTTATTGTTTGGATTTTTTTAAATACAAATATGTATAGAATACAAAATTGTTTATAAAAATGTACAATTTATAATATTATTATTATTTTTTTCATCGTTGCAAGTCTTACAAGAGATTATTCAATAATTATTTTATTTTTTTTTTCAATCTGTTATCATTAATGGTGCCATTCAAATAACTCGCCAGAATTAAAAAAAAAAAAAGAAATTATTTTCATTATTTAAAATATTGATTGTTATAATAGTGTCATTCCAGAAGAATTAAAAAAAAAAAATGATAATTTTCATTGTCATTTATAAAACGCTTAGGTCATTATGTAATTTTTTCTGGTTAAAAAAAAAAAGGCCTTGTTATTAAACTACATAGATTGATATTATAAAATGTTTATAAACTTTTACATTTTATATAAATGTTTGCATATTTTTCTTTTTTGATAAATAAATCTATTTTCTTTTTTTTTTTTTCATGAATTTTTTATCTCTTGCTAATTGTCATTAATAATTGTTGATGTTTTTGAGAGATATTAATTGAACAAATAAATAAAATAATTCACCCCGAAATATTGACATGTAAAAAATTTAATTTTCTAAAAATTATGTTGTGATATTTATTGATTGATCAAGTAAAAAATGTTTTTTTTTATTTATCATAGAAAAAAAAAAAAAATTAATGGAGATTTGATTATTTTTTTAAAACCCTAACAATAAACCCAGTAGTATTAAGTTGATTTTTTAAATACAGGAAATTAATATTTGTCATTTTAAAAATAATTAAACAAACAGGTAAGTAGGTTTTATGTATTTATTGAGTACAAAATTACATTAGATGCAAGAAGACTAGGATAACAAAATGAATAAATTCCTAGTCTTCTTGATTAGATGCTGTTTAATCCTCGCTGGATAATCTGTAACAGAAAATAGCAAATATGGATTAATGATCAGTTCAATAAGAGCTTGAAAATCAACTGATAGATGATAAAAAAACTTCAGTTGGTAGTGCATGTAATTTGTTAATCATGAACTCAGGTTGATTCGGTTGTTTATCATCACGTCAATTAATTAAAAAATATTAAACTAGTTATTAAATTGATAAATAAAATTTACCTTTTAACACTCCATTTGATTTGTGGATTTAATTTATTACTAATTCCGTTAAAACCTGTAACAAAATAAAACAAATTAGTCATCTATTCTATAATTTTAACAAGTTATTTTGTTAATAAAAAAAACTTCAGTTGGTAGTGCATGTAATTTTGTTAATCATGAACTCAGGTTGATTCGGTTGTTTATCATCATATCGAGTATAAAATTGAATTGCCATTTACTTTGAATTAAAAAATGTTATATATTTACCTGATTATAATGATAGAAAAAAAAAAAGTTTTATGGAACTTAGTAAGGCCCATTTGTGCTGGACCTGTGATCAAGCATATTTTTGATTATCATTTACGAAAAATAGCTCTTCTCTCTTGTTGCTCTTTCTTTATTGTTATTTTCATAGCAATAAAATCTGAAACAGAAATAAAATAATGAAAAACTAATCTTAACAACAATTGATTATTTCTTTATAGATATAAAAAAAACTTCAGTTGGTAGTGCATGTAATTTTGTTAATCATGAACTCAGGTTGATTCGGTTGTTTATCATCACGTTAATTAATTAAAAAATTTTAAGCTAATTTATAAGTTATTGAGCAAAAATTACCTTGTAAGTTTTCTGATGCCAATTTGATGATTTTCCATCTGTTATATGTTAAATCTGCAACAAGTTAAAACGAGTAAATTAATTATCTACTTCAACGATATATAAATATATTTTTTTAATTAAAAAAAAACTTCAGTTGGTAGTGCATGTAATTTGTTAATCATGAACTCAGGTTGATTCGGTTGTTTATCATCACGTCAATCAAATAATTTTAAACTAATTTATTTATTGTCAAGTAAAAATTACCTTGTAACTCCTCATTTCCATTGTCACAATTTGCCAGCTGTTATCTGTTGCATCTGTAACACATTAAAACAAACAAGTTAATCATCTGCTCCAAAAATATATCAATATATTTTGTTAATAATCAAAAGCTTCAGTTGGTAGTGCATGTAATTTGTTAATCATGAACTCAGGTTGATTCGGTTGTTTATCATCACGTTAATTAATCAATTAAATAATTTTAAACTAATTTATTTATTGTCAAGTAAAAATTACCTTGTGTTTCCTCATTTCTATTTTCCATCATCACGATTTGTCAACTGTTATCTGTTGCATCTGTAACAATTAAAACAAATCAATTAATCATCTGCTCCAACAATATATAAATATATTTTGTTAATAAGTAAAAGCTTCAGTTGGTAGTGCATGTAATTTGTTAATCATGAACTCAGGTTGATTCGGTTGTTTATCATCATTTCATTAAGATTTAAATATTTGAAAAAAATATTAACGCAGTTTAATTAAATGTATATTAACATTTACAAATAATTAACAATGCGTGAATAATTTATCAAGATTACTCATATAATTTAAGATTATAAATGAAATTTTTACTTACCATGTGGTGTCTAAAAAAAATTTCTTCATTTTATTTCTTTCAAGAAAACTCCCGATTTTTTCTCACATTATTTTTGTTGTAACAATCGTTATAGATCATAATTTTACGTAAAAAATTATTAAACACACTTAATAATTAAATTGCAAAAAAGCTTTTGATCACAGTGTGGTACTGTTAGGAGTCCGGTCACAGCAGAAAGACTGTATGTCTTATGCAGCATGGCTGATCAAGAATAGAGCAAAGCGAGCAAAGTACAACCGGAAATAAAGCCCTCATTTTTTAAAATTCGAACCGAGAAAATTAAACTCTTAAAACGCCATTTTTAAGAGGCAAATTTGAACTGTTCAATAATAAATTGAATAAAAAATATAAAATTAAAAAATAATCTAATAATTTAAAACCATAAAGTTTAATTAAAATAAAATAATAATAATTAAAATATATAATTTCATTTGATTAAAAAAAAATAGAGCAATTACAAAAATTGGAGTAAAAAAAAAAAATGTTTTCTTTTCCTTTCAACATATACTATACATTATAAACATATTTTTTTTTCAAGTGACGTTTTAATACAATAAACTATATGTAAAATGAAAAAAAAAAATGTCATAGTATATGTAGTGAGTAAAAGTGAGTAAAAGTGTGACAGCATGCCAAGCATATCAACAAAAATCCAACACGTTGTATTTATTCTTATCATAGAATAAATTGTTTTATTATCTTTAACGAAAATAAAATTAAAAAAAAAAACATTTTGTCAATCAACAGTTCAAATGGGTATTAGTTATACTGCTGACAAATAACATTTAGATATGTGTCATCGTCATCTTGCAACAAGTCAATTTATTTAACAAACAACATTTACTTTCTTGGCTTCATTTAATTATTAATCTAGCGTCTCTTTGTAAGTATAATAAAAAAAAATTTAACTCTAATATTAACATCGATTTATTCATTCAAACAAAACATATTTTTCACAGTATTTTTATTATCTTTTTTTTTTTTTTTGATTAGTGGAAATTTTTGTTTTGTCATCGATTACCATATATGTCGTCAATGACGCATAAAAATAATTAAAAAAATTTTTTTTTCTAGTCAAATACGATAAGAAAGGTGAGAACGACGAAAAAAATAAAATAAAAATTCATTTCAACAAAAGGTATTGTGTTGAGTGATGTACACAAATTTCTGTCTAATTTGTTTAATTTAACATTTAAAAATGAATAATTATTTTACTTTAAATAATATTGTTATTTTATTATTTTAGATTTGATTGATAAATAAAGTTTTAAAAAATCATTAACAATGGCACAAACAACAGTGATTGAAACAGTGACTGTCGTCAGACCACTCAAGGTAATTATTATTATAAATTTAAAAAATCTCAACAGTTTTAATTGATTGGCACTGTATTTTAAACACCAGAAAAATTGATACATATTGATATTACTTTAATTTCAATTTAATAATTTTTATAATATGCGCGAGCGCAGAATAATATATACCAGGGTGACGACCTGAATAAAATCATCGTAGCGCAGTCGCTGAATATATTTTTCACTACCCCTCATCACCACCAAGACATTTGACCAAAAAAATAAAAAAATAAAATCTCTCCAGTAAAGCAGTGTAGTCAACCTACTTGTACTGTAATTTTTTTCTTGTCAAATTAATATCAAGATTGTAAAAAAAAAATACAACAAAATGACCTATAAAAAACAATCTAATCAACACTGAATTAGAAAAAAAAAAAACTTTTGATAATAATTTTATAATAAATAAAACTTGTGATGCAATTTATAGATATTAATAAATTATAAAAATAAAAAAAAAAATTGATTGATCGTTTAAAGTTGGGTGAAGTGAAATAGAAATAAAAAGATCTTTTCGTTGGTTTCTAAACGCTTTGCCTCACCTTCGAGAGTATAGTTGTGCGTTTATTTATATATGGCGGGGTCCAGAGGTGTTTATGACGTGCCATAAATATAAATAATAACATTGCTAATTAAATTATCAAATATAAATACCGTACGGTTTAAAAAATAAATAAATAAAAACAAAAAAAAAAAACGATAATCAAAATTAACAAATAATTAAAATAGTCAATTAAATATTTCATAATGATCATGTACACAGTTGCTGATGATCATATGGGGGATAATGACATTGCCCAGGTGATTTTAAATGCTTAAAAATTTGTCATTTAATGAAAATAAGTTTTAAATTTATTCATCAATTAGCTGTTAGTTATTTAATTAATGATTTTTTGATATTTATTTATAGATGATTGCATTTATATGTGGAGCTATGGTGATACTTTTGATGATAATTGGTATATTATCACCAGATTGGTTGTTATCAGTTGGCTGGAGACAAGGATTATTAAGTCATTGTTGGGAAAAAGATGCACCAAAACCATTACCATTTAATTTTCCAACAAATGAACCAGAAGGATGTCTTCCAGCAAGAAAAGTTACATATATTGGAATTGCATTTTGGTTTTGTATCATTTGTTTAATCACTGATATTTGTGCAACAATTTTGACATTAATTGGATTGAGAGTTAAAGAAAGACAAGAGAAAATTAAATGGTATAAGTTTGCTGTTATAACAATGGCATTATCTTGTAAGTTTTTTAATTAACAATTAATAATAATAATTTATAATCAATAAATAATCAATTTATTTATTTATTTAATTTTCTAGTGACTTTTTTGCTTGGCGCTCTTATTATTTATCCAGTATGTTTTGCAGCTGAGCTCAATTTAGGTAACAAAATAACTATATAATTATTTATTGCTATTTATTTATTATATTGTTATTAATTATTAATTTATTATTTAGGCAATCGATCACTTTGGGAATTTGGTTGGGCTTATGGTGTTGTTTGGGGTGCTGCTATATTTTTAATTGGTGGAATTGTATTATTACTTTGTGATAAAGAAAGTGAAGAAATTTATTACAAAGAACGTAAAGTTGTACGTGAAGATGTTACTGGTGGTAATGGTTCAATGATTGGACATGCTAATAATCATCATGGAACTTTAAGAAATTCAAATCATCACGCCTAGTGGCATTGTACCCTGCCCGACGTTGTTCTTTAGGTGATTTTATTGTTACTTTACATCATCATTCATCATTTTCAATTTGTTTTTTTTTTTATTTTAACAATAACCGCACAATAATATTCGAAAATTTTGTGACGGACGAATAAATTGATTAATTAATATTTAACAAACATAAAAATATTAATAAAATATAAAAGCCACTGCTGCGCCAAGTCAAATTCTTTTTAATTATTTCGAAAATTAAAATATTTTTTGTTAATAACAATTCAGGCCAGGTTATTGTTTTATAATTGACAATTAAGGGATTTTTTTTTCGTTATTTTCTCTTCAAATAGTTTTAGTAAAACTTGAATTCTTTTATTTATAGTAAAAAAAAAAAAGATGTGTTTTGAAAACACAAATATGTTTCATCAATACTCATTTAAATTATATTATGTATTATTATTTGGCAGCATAGATATTAATATTGTTTAAATATTTTATAAAAATAACATAAAAAAAAAAAAAATGCATTTATATATTTTTTGAAATTTAAATAATCTGGCAACTAAAAATCTTCTGTTTATGAAAAATAATAATAATGATTTTGTTTATTTTTAAATCTCATATATTTTTTAAAATTAATTTTACATTTATCAAGCATCAAAGTTAAATAGGGGCAGCTTGGGCAGGAACAGAACAAAAAAATAAAAAAAAACCGATCCATCATATGCAATTAAATTTCGCATATGTATAAACTAGATTTTATATTTAAAAAAAGTTTATTATAAAATTGTTTTAAATGAATTTAATATTTAATAATACAATTTGCGCCAATAAGTGTATAATGTCCCCCCACGTGTGAGAGTATTGACAAAGTTTAATAAATTAATAATCAACAAGCTAATTAACGAAAAAAAAAAAAAATATAATGCTTTTGTGGGTGCATATCTGTAGTTGAATGAAAATAATAAAATTTGAAGAAAGTACTTCAATTGAAGGTGAACTAAAAATGCTATATAATTGTTTAAATAATAATTTAAAAAATAATGGTTTAAAACACAGTCAATTGCGATTGAGATGGGAGATTAATAATCAAATTATAAAAATAAATAAAAATATGCACAATGCTGTTTAACTTGTACTTGTTAAGTTCATGATTGTCCAATTATTATTAATAATAATTGTTCAATACAAGAATATTATGCATATAGATTATTTATAGGTAGTTGAAAAATAATTATTAAAAACCAACAAAATATTAATTATAATTATTTATAATATATTGATAATTAAAATGTTGACATCTTGACATGATGTCGATTATATTATTGATGATATTACATTATACATATCGAAATTAATATACGTACTTTGATAAACAAATAAAATAAGCAAAAAAAAAAAAATAAAATAGACCCGTTATCAGAGAGAGAATCAGAGACATGTCTTTTGAGAAAAAAAAAATTAAAAAATTACAAAAAAAAAAATGAAATAAAAGAAAAATTTAATTTTTTTTTTTTTTTTTTAATAACGTTATTATTATTTGAATGTCAAAAAAATATTGTAGATTTAGATTTATAGCTCTGGAATTATAGCAAAGTCGCATATCGCAAACTGTACAAATAATAATAAATAAAAATATTAAAATATTATCTTTTGTTTATTAATTAAATCCCGATAGTTATTTTTGTGTTTAACTTTAAGCTAATTTAAATGGGTTCTAATAAAATTAATAAAAAAATAATTGAAAGTGCGGTAAAATTAAAAACAGGATGGATGAAAGTATTTAAAAATTCCGATAAATATAATTTTAAATATTTATATGAAGGGGAATTATTAAAAGGACGAGCAAATGGTTTTGGAGTATTGTTAAGAATTTATGAAGATGATAATATTTACAAAGAATACATTGGTCATTGGGTTAATGGAAAAAAACAAGGATTTGGTGGTTTATGGTTTACAAATGGTGGATATTATGAGGGAAATTTTAGCCAAGGTAAAAGACATGGTTTTGGAAGAATGTGGTGTCATGATGGTAAATTTTATCAAGGAACATGGTTAAATGGATTTTATCATGGTACTGGAATGTTAATTCAAGGTAAACATACAACAGCAAACATCAGAGGGTTAGTCACTGACAAAAAAAAAATGACAAATGACATTCAGTGATTTAAATCAAAATTGAGTCAGTGACTAATCTCCAAATTAATTTAAATTATAAAATCGTTTTTTTCTCAATTTTAAAATTCAGCAAATGGAAATAGATATGAAGGAGAATTCATAGAAGGAAAAAAACACGGTAATGGAATATTTTATCATTTTATAACTGGACAAATGCAAGAGGGCAATTGGATAAATGACATTTGTAAAAATGGAATAATAACAGACATGAATTATCGTGATAATTCACCAAAACCAACAATATATCTTATTCCAAAATTAGTAAGTAAATATATTTATAAACAATTATCGTTTTAAAAATTTATTACAATATAAATTTTTATAAATTTTAATTACAGGGTAAATATATATCTCAAGATAACTATAATAATAACTTGACTAACCCTGATTAAATATAATATAAATATTGACATACATGTTGGCAAAAGTCTTAGACATTTAAACGAAAAAAAAAAAAAAAAAAAATGAAACCAAATAAAATAATTAAGTCTCGAAGCATAAATTCACGATTCGGGGGAATGTTTAGCATTATTTACATGTGAAAAAAAAAATTATAATAACAACAAAAAAGCTGTTAAATTTATAGTTTTCTTTTTCTTTTTTAATAAATAAATTATATTTTTTATTAAAAAAAAAAAGTAATAAACACATGAGAGATTCATTTAAACAGATTAAAATTTGGAAGACAATAATTGTTCTTCCAGTGTTTTCTTTTTCTCAGATCTTTTAAGTAATATAAAATATATATTTACAATTGCTCTTCTCTTTTATAATAAAAATTTTAAACAATATGTGTAGTTGATTGTATAAGTTGATTAACACCATGTCTACCTTCAGCATCATTTGATTCAATTTGTTCTTTTAATAATTCCAATTCACGTATACCAGATATTGTAACTTCATATTTATGAGCAACGAGACTACGATAAAAATGTATTGCAAAAGTTAGAAATATTATTAATACAGGAATAAGAACAATACAAGCAGACCATGCAGCAACTTTTGAAAAATCATAAAATTTAACCCAACATAATATTGCAATTTCCAATAAAAATAATAATAATCCAAGTAAAGTTGAAAATGCCCAAGCAATTTCAATATACCAATGTAAACGTTCATGTGGTGATTCATGAACTAAACTTATACTGTGAAGATTACATACTGCTTCAATATTTGGTAATATACATGTTGATATCATCAATGCCAACATATGAACAGCAACAAGAAGAGTTGTACATACAGCAAAAGCAATTAACATTTCTGTTGGTACTTTTGTCTCGGAATTTAATTGTACTTCAACCATTGCCACCTGTAAAAATTTATTTATTAGAAAGAATTAATAATCCATTATAAATAATTACCATTGCAAAACCAGATAATAATGCTGATGTTTTGCTTGATGCCTTCAATTTAGCACGACTGAGTTGTAATTTTCTCCATGATAAATAACCTGG
This sequence comes from Aphidius colemani, assembly GCA_030523065.1. Lineage (NCBI taxonomy): Eukaryota > Metazoa > Arthropoda > Insecta > Hymenoptera > Braconidae > Aphidius > Aphidius colemani. The sequence goes on along the minus strand of JAPYYR010000059.1, from coordinate 15,831 downwards.
TGTATGTAGACCATCACCTGACTGCGACATCTTTGCCTTTAATGCAAAAATATCAGTTTTTTTTTATTTTTGTTTAAAATTGTTTTAAACTTTTTGTGTAAATATTTTTTTTTGTTTTGTTAGTCACTAAGTATCGGCTGGTGTTGGACATGAAAAAATATAAAAAATAAATATGTATATACATTTAAAATATTAATAAAGCAAATATATAAATAATTATTAGTGCTTGGATGAATTAAATGATTTATGCAGGTGTCCAATAAAACGTACCACCAAACGATGATCCCAACTGTAGTGATCCTACTACTCCCTTTCCTGCGATGTTAAAAAAAACCAATTGGTGCTGAACGAAAAAACAATAATTTTATATGATTAGATAATAAATAAATGTGTTTTTTTTGGTATTTTGAATAAAAACAGAAATGTTTATATTTGTATGAAAAGTAAATGGAAAATAAATAGTTTTAAAAATTAAAAAAAGACTTAAGTTGAAAAAAGCTAGCTTTCAGTAAAATAATTATTTCAAAAATTTATATTTACATAAACATCACCAGCCGGACTTGTTTATTATTTATTCATTTATTTATTTATATTTTTTTTTTTATTTTTAAATCGTGCAGAAATATTTTTAAAAAAAGTTTTGTTTCTTCTTTTTTGACTTACAATGCAGGCAGTCCAAAGATGAGCACAAAATAATATTTAAAAAAAAAAAAATTATTGTTAAACAAAAACATATAAATAAAACTTGCAAAATTTATTTGATAGTTATAAGAAAAATAATATGCAAGAGAGAAAAATAAAGAGACGAGATAGAAAAGAATAAAAATAATTGAAAAAAGATGAATTTGAATTTTATAGAAATTAAAACACAAAAAAAAAGCAAACGAACCTGGCAAGTGTGAAAGTTTTGATGAAAGCAGTGACCGTCTGATGAATGTAGATGTGCGTGTGAATGAACGTAATTTTGTATCTGTTTTTTTGTTGTTTTTCCAAGTGGTCCAACCTCAGCACCAAACACTGAGTTGCGTCCGGTGCTTGATGACCATACAGACATTAGGCTCGTGATATTATTCGAATCTCTGAATTATTCTGAAATTAAAAAAACTTTGATATTATTGTTATCAAGATTTTTGTTGTTTTTTTTTTTTTACATCAACAAATACTTCCTTAAGTTAGTGAATTACATAAAATTAAAGAAAATTCATTGAATTAATTTCAAATTCAACAGTAAATTCATTAAAAATTTAATAGTATATTTATAAATAATAAAATGTAATTATTAAAACAATAAGAATTGTTATTCCCTCTCTAATTACATGATTGATAAATAATTTTTATTTGTTTGTTAATTATTTTAATTAAACAATAGCAAATTTTAAAATTCAACAGGAAATAAATGATTATTTCAAACATACTTAATTATTTAAACAAAAAAACATTTAAATTATTAATAAATACTATTTAATTATTAATAATTATTCTGTTTATATTATAAATTTTAATTATTTAAATATTATTCATAGTATTTGATACATATTAAACGATGGAAAGGGTTAATGTCGTGAATTCAAACTATTTTTGACCTTCTAAAAGATCATGTGGGTCATGGGTAATGGTATTACTATATAAATATATCTAAACAGACCATAATATATAGAAATATAAATAGAAAAACTGTTGAAAAATAAAAAAAATTACATAAAATCTTCTAAATAATTTTTTTCAAATTACAAAAAAATCATTCAATAACCACCTGTTGTCAAATGAATCTATTTTTAGTGTCTAAAATACTGCCAAAAGTTACGCGATATTTTGCCACAAAGTGAGAATTATTTTCTAAGAAAAACTTGAAATTTTTATCCTTCAAATAATTTATAATTATTATTATAATTTTTTTTTTTTTTGCCTACTAGTATATTAAGATTGTAAATACATCAATGTACTTGAGTGTATGTACCTTCTTGCGTCACCATCTTCATACAAGTATTGAGTAGAAAAAAAAATAGAATAAATCACCCAAAGATATTTTAATAGTCACAAATTGATTGAACAATAATTAAAAAAAAATAAATAAAATTTTATAATCAAAATTTATCATCAATCACATTGTTATTTTGATTATTCACGTGTTTTTTGTTACTATTTATGTTTTTTTTTTTTAAATAATGGAAATTAAAAGTATTAAATTGATGACACTTGATGCTACAAGATAATGATCAAATGTTTTTTCAAAAATTTAAGTAGTGAATAATTTTTTTAAATGTTTTGTGTGCTGGCAAAAATAAGACTGAAGTGATGTGGTTGAGATTAAACGACCAGTTGAAAATAATACAAATGTATTATAAGACACACATACAAGTTTGATTGATACATATGAATAAATAAAAAAATAAAAAAATTTTTAAATAAAAGGGGATACACGTTAGAGCGTGGAGACCCTGACATGCCACGACAATATAAAATGAAATAATTCTGTTAATAAAAAAAATAATCCGAGTATAAATTTTCAAGCTTTTTTTTTTTGTAACAAAACAATTGTTGATTGTAAGAATCATCGATCTACCAATTTTCTTTTAAACCACATAATAAAAAATTAAAAAAAAAAAAACAAATAAAAAAATTATATTTAAATGCAATACACATATTTAAACTTTCTTTTTGAAGTTAATACACTGTAAGAATGCCAATTGGAAGAGAAAAAATAAATTGAAGAAAAAAAAAAAAATCATAATGAAACTGATGATTTGGAGAAATTGAGTATGTAAGAAAAAATAATTTTTTCTTTAATTTGTTGGTGAATGTAATGTTGTTAATTTAACAGGAAGTTTCAATGCTTTACGTTTATTAAAAATATCTTATTTTTGATTAGTAAAAATATAAAATTTTTGGCTAATTATTAAGCCCAGGTAAAATTGCAACATCATAGGTGTTTTGTCTCAATCATAACCGGTCATCACATCACCATTTTTTAATCATCAAATCATTTCTAAAATTATGCCAAAATGAAAAATCAATTTTGAATTAATATAGTTGATGTTTTAAAATTATTATTATGACTTTTTAAAAAGTCATTATCAATGTTGAAATTGAAAGTAATTTAAAAATCCTCATGACCTAATTCATTGTCTGTAAATATATTTTAATAATTATTAAAATTATTTAGAACATAAAAAAATTTATATATAGATTAATATGAAAAATAAAATCATATATAAATTAAAATTAATATGCATTGATGTTGTTTAATGGAATGCTGGAAGGGGATTTTTACATCCAGTCACCTTAAGTTTTTTTATATTTTGTTTTTTGTATTATTTATTTATTTTTTTTTAACATTGAATACGAAGCCTATATTGAGTTTACAAAAGTATTGGTGAAACACAACAAACTTGATGATTATTTCTTACATCGGTTCAGTTCTCAGTTACCTCTTGGAGATTGGAGTCGAATGACCATCAAATAATAAACGGTACGGTTTGTTGTGCCACTTGCTACACCACCATCATCATCATCATCAACATTTAAATGTGTAAAAATTTTATCAAGTGTGTTGTAATTTAAAATAGATTAATTATTATTTTTGTGATATATTTTAAAGGGTAGTTTGTTTTTTTATTTTTTAATTTAAAAATTATATTAAAATGAGTTCAATTAAATCACTGGCTGACAATGAAAGATTTGCTTTGATGAAAGTGAGTAATGACAATCGAAATTATTTAGAAAATTTTTTTGAGCTATTATTAAAATATAATAATATATTTATTTAATAATGAGATTGACCTTTTGAATTGTTAATAACATTTCACAAGATGAATTAACTTTCAATTTGGAAAATATAACTTTAACGAGACGTAAAAATCAAACAGATAAATTTAACTTCAAAAAAATTTAAACTCAGTAAATTAATTATCAAATAAAAAATGATAATTAACATGAAAAAAATTAAAGTTTTTATCTACAGAATACTGATTTTATTAATTTAAAAAAAAAAAATGAATTTGTTTTTATTCAAAAAACACGTTTTGCACTTGATGGACTGTTTTTTTTATTATCATACTTTGACCTGTTTGATTTCTTTTTGTTAATAATTTATTCACCCAAGATATATATTTTTTTTCTGTCTCAACACATTACTCAGCAAGTTGTTTTTTTAAATAGATTTTTTCATGATTTCAAAGATCGTGAGTGTTGGCAAATTGAATATATAAAAAAAAAACATATCTAACATAAAATTGCGAGAGATAATTTTTTTTTTTTTCTTTTCATCAATATTTCTTAATCGCAATGTGCCATAGTTTTTTTTTCCTTCATGTTTTCGTATTTTATTATGCGTTTAATGCAATAACGACTAGTTTTAAATATATCATATTTTAATCCACAAGAAACACGAGATTGTTTGATGATTATGATGCAATTGACACTTTTTTTTTTTTATAAATTGTTCATTAGCTGAACAACATATTGAGGACATTTTTTGTGCTAATCTTTGATATTATTTTTTATCTACTTGATCACGACGTGAATATTTCTATTTAACAAATTTGTTGATTAAATTCATCCAGCTTTGAAATAATTTATTGATATTTTTTATTTAAAAATATAATTATCATTTTATCTTGATTTTAATATGAATATTTTTTTATCTCAAGTGTCGTTGACCGGTTGAATGAAACTTGCAGTTTATACATTCACATTTAATAATACAAAAATTATGTTTTGATTAATACATTTACACAATAATTGCGTAAAAAAAAAATAAATAAAATCGAAATTATTGGAGGGAAGGTGAAAGCTGATGTTGACTTCAACATTTTGGTGGTAATTGATCAATATTTATATTTCTCTTCTGAGATTAAACATATAAATATCATAAAATATACAGCAAAAGTTTGTAGAATTATTTCTTCCTTATTTTTTTTGTTTATTTATAATTTATTTGTATCAAATAATAAATTATTATCCTACGGATATTTTATATTATATATAAACAAGTTGCAATGATTATCAAATGATCTACAATTTTTCAAGGTTTTTTTTTTTTCCTTTTCCTAAATTACTGGTTGTTACTTAATGACTTTTCAAACATCAAATGAAATTTCATATAAAAATTCTTGTTTATAATTCAAAAATGAATTATAACAAATATTTTTTATATTTTTTAGTTTCGAAGGAGTGTTGCTGGTGTACTTGAAGCACATCATGATGATCAATTTTTGTTACGTTGGCTTAGAGGTAAATATCACCTTTGCAACTACTTATGATAGCAGGTTTTTTTTTATTTTTATTTACTCATAAATATTTATTAAAAAAAAAAAAAATACTATTATTTCTATTTTAAGCACGGAAATGGGATCCAATTGCAGCTGAAAAAATGCTACGAGAAGTGAGTATTGTTATTTTTTATTTTTTGCAAAAAAAAAAAACAACAATAAAATGTATTCAGAATTATAATTTAGAAAAAAAAATATATAATAATCCAATGATAGCAATCAAAGTAGTTTATGTGGCGCGAAACTCGGTACGCTTTCACTGCTTTCAATGATGTTAACGATGGTGATGAACAAATTTTATATACTAATATTTTGTTACAATAAACACATATAAATATTACATGAGTTTGTTCAACTTGTTACGTCAATAAAATGTACTGTTTATCAGCGACTAATTTGCAATTAAATAGTAAATTTATTTGTGTTTGTTTGTTTTTTTTGAAAAGTCATTGGAGTGGAGAAAACAATGGGATGTTGATAAAATTGGAGAATGGAAAACACCACAGATATTAAAAGATCATTTGCCACATGGACAATGTGGAGAAGATAAAGATGGTGCACCTGGTAAATTTATAAAAAATATAATATAAATATATGTTTAACTTTATTGTGTATTAAATATATATATTATATTTTTTTTTCTAGTTATTGTTGTTCCATTTGCTGGGTTAGATTTATACGGAATACTTCATGTTGTATCACGACGAGATATGATAAAAGCAACTGTTCAGATACTTGAATATTATATGAATTTATGTCAGGAACAATCAAAAAAACATGGACCAGCTGCTGGACAAGTTATTGTTGTATTTGACATGCAGGATTTTAATCTTAGACCGTATATGTGGAGACCAGGTGATTAATGAAATTGTTCCAATTATTTTATATGAAAATTTATTTGTCTACATTTATGATAAACTCTAATAGGCGCTATTAATCTTTTAGTAATTTATTTAAACTTTCATAATAATTTTTTTTATTTATTATTTTTTACTATGGGGGATAATTGACTGTTTAGTTGTTGAAATAATTATTTTTAAAGTTGGGAATTTTTTTTTTTGTTTTGGCGTATTTAATGACAAATGAATTTGCAAATTTTATATTTTTGTTTTTAAAAAATTTTAATGTCAACGTTTTATTAAAAAATTAACTAGTCAAAATTTTATATACAACAATATGATAATTGACGTAAAAAAAAAACATAAAAAAACAAACGAATGGACTTTACTGTTTTGTTTAAATAATATAGCAGTTGAAAGTTAAATATTTTTGACAATTTCAAGGATTTAAACAGCGTTAAATATTCATGCTTCAAGGCTGTACGTAAAATGGACTTTAATCATCCAGTTGACTGGATTAGAAATTATTTTTATTAATTATCTAATCGTTAATGTTCAATAAAAATGTTTGGCTTGTAATTCAACGAAATAAAATTAACAATGTTAACCGAGGTCAAATATACGTTTATAAGGTGTATAAAAAATTGTAGAAATAAAATTATTTTTGTTATATATTTAGCGGGAGAAGTCGTCATAACACTTATACAAATGTATGAAGCAAATTATCCAGAGATACTTAAAACATGTTTTATCGTTAATGGTAATAAATAAAATTTATATGACATGTAAAAAATAAATAAATAAATAAAAGTTAATATTTAAAAAAATATTATTTTACAGCACCAAAAGTATTTGCTCTTGGATTTTCAATTGCTAAAAAATTTATGAATGAATATACAATATCAAAAATTCAAATATACAAAGCTGATCCAGATAGATGGGTACCCGAAATATTAAAAGTTGTATCGAAAGATCAACTACCTGTACGTTTTGGTGGAACATTAACTGATCCAGATGGTGATGAACGTTTAACAACAAAAATATGTCAAGGTGGAAAAATATCAAAAGATCTCTACTCAAAAAATCTTGATAAAGATAAAATAAATGAAGATTTTACAACGGCTATCATTAAAAAAGGTGGTAAATTTAAAATTGATATGATACCAGATAAAATTGGTTCAATATTAAGCTGGGAGTTTAGATCTGAAGATCATGATATTAAATTTGGTATTATTAAAAAAAATAATACTGGAGAAAAAATTGAAATTATACCAATTCATAGAGTTGCGGCACATCAAATTGATGAAGTTGGAGTATTAACTTGCGAAGAACCAGCTACTTGTAAGTTAAAAAAAAAACTTGTTTATTTATTTGCTTGTTTTTACTATATAATGACGTAATTTATATATTTTTTTTAGACTCAGTTGTTTTTGACAACAGCTACAGTCTACTGAGAAATAAAAAAATTCATTACAATGTAAGAATAGAAGAGCCAAATGATGGCCTTCAAGAATTAGCTCTTCATGATAATTAAAATTATCATAAAAATGTTTTTTTAAAAAAAGTTAACTAATTGGTTGTCGGGTACAAACATTTAAACAAAAAAATATTAATAATGTTTATTATTAAAGTTGCAGAGCATCTTTTATTCAAAGTGAAAATTATAAATATTTAACAGTAAAAAATAATAACTCATTGAACTCATTATACTGATGAGGCTTTACTTATAAAAAAAAAAACTGTTAAATTATTTTTTTTTACAATATACTTAATCATCATCATCATGTAGTAACATTTTAATAAGTTCAACATCAAGAAGATTTTCTCCTTCAAGTTTTTTTTGAGTTCCCCATCTGGACATTGTTGGCAAGGAGCTGAGCTTAGTCTTGGAATTTGTTCTAAATGGACACTTTAAATCTTTCCAACTTAAAAAAAAACAATAAATTTTTTAGTTTGAATATTTCAATACTTATTTAAATAATTTTTAAATATTTATTGTTTGAGTACTTACAATGGCCTATCACCTACTTCAACATGAACAAAGTGAGAATTTTCTGGTGCTGTACTAACAGCTTCTTCAATAAATGGTTCAGCTATTTAGACAAATAATAATTGAATACCAATAATAATTAACTTATAAATAAAATAGATTAATTTATTATTAAATTACCTTCAACACAATCAGGACACCAACTATTTCCATTATCAAGTTTTGTACCACTGTAAAGCACAAATACCGGTTCATCGACTTTGAGCTTTTCCATAAATTCGAGAAATTTATCGTAGCCAGTAACGTGATGTTTAATAACCATTTTAAATAACACTGATACCTCGAAAAAAATTTGTATATCAGTTTGATAATAAACGCATTAAAAAAAAACAATATTTATTATTTGTTGCAACAAGCCAATTTTGTGTACGCCTTTATTTGCAACATAAATAGTTTTTTTTTTTTATCTTTTTCTAAATAAAATTGATCAACGACTAATGGAGGGCACTACTAACTGATCAATCAATGTTAATGAAAAAAAAGAGCAAAAATAAATTGCCTAATTGTACTCGCTTACTTTAGATTAAAAAAATAATAATAAATAATAAAACTGATGTTATAAATTACACACCAGATAACGAAAAAGTAAATAATTTTATTTATTTATTTTGAGAGATAATAAACATTGTCTTGGAATTAAAATGTATAATAAATATTATCATTTAAAATTTGTAAATATTATCATCCAAATAAATAATTAATGGGTAATTTTTAATTGACATTTTTTTTTTTATTTGTATAAATAAATAAATGTCAAAATTGTGAGGTTATAATTATAAGTTGACAAGAATTTTCAATTTATATTTAATACATGTTTAATATATAAATAATAAATATAAAAAAACTTACCACTATGTTTGGGTAATAAATTCTTAAACTGATTTTACTTTATGTATAATTAACAAACACTTTTAAAAATATTTTTATGACAGATCAAAACAGATCAAAACTGATCAAAACACTATGAGGAGGGATAAAAAAAATTAAGACACACTGAGTAGTCTAACGGTAAAAATATCAACTATTAATTTTGCACTGTCGATAAAAAAATATAAATTAGATATATACATTAGACTACATTAGATATATTAGATATTAGATGAAATATCAGTGCAATATGGCGTCTGACGACTAAAAAGAAAAACAACAAGTTTACTAGAACAAAGACGAAAAATATTGGATCAACTCGAGATAAAAAGAGAAAAATAATATTATGAGGAAATATTATTAGCAATAAAATTTTTTAACGCGTTATTTATATTATCAATTGGTTTTTCCAAGGTATCATAATACTGTTATCAGCATCATTGAGTAAGTATCACCAACCAACATCTACTTAGGTATATCTATCATAAAAAATACAGACAATATATTTTATCTTACAGACAATCGTAAGTACTCATAAATTCACTTGTCGATATAAAAAAATTTTAACGACAATTTATGTACTAATTAACAATTGAACAATAAATATAAATTAATCAAGTTGGAGTAGACAAATTTACGAGTGTTGTTGTTGTTTTTTCAATTATCCTCGTCATCCATTATTGGCTGGATAAAACGAGGTTTTTGTTATTTTTTCATATAAATAAGGTAAAAATAATATAACCTATATTGTTTATAATAATAATTATTATGATAATAACAATGTAATGGTAAATATTGTTACAGAATGGCGGCTGTATTTGACATTGAGTTACACGATGTGGACTTTGTTCAAAAAGAAGATTCTGATAATGATGTTGTTGATTTAGCTGAGGTAGTTAATAATATAATTATAAATAATATAAAAATATTAATAATTAATTTATTTTATTCAGGGTGATTACAGTATCAATCCAAATATTGATAGAATTATCGAGTAAGTTTTACTAATTTTTTTATTAAATATTTTTATAAACAAATTGATGGTTTGTTTATTAATTAAATATTTAATTTTATAGAAATGAAGAAGTTGAAAAGGTTCCAATATCACCACAAAATGTTGGAAGAGAAAGAGTAAGTCGACAAGACTTTGAGCTTTGTAGAGTTATTGGAAAAGGTGGATATGGCAAAGTATTTCAAGTACGTAAATGTACTGGTAGTGATAAAGGAACATTATTTGCAATGAAGGTAATATTAAAATTAAACATAAAGTAAAATGAACAGAGTGTTTGTTTACTTAACTTTACATTAATTTTATTTTATATAAAATGTTTAAATAAACATTATTATTACCAGGTTTTACGCAAAGCATCAATAATAAGAAATCCAAAAGATACTGATCATACAAAAACAGAAAGAAATATATTAGAAGAAATAAAACATCCATTTATTGTTGATTTAATGTATGCATTTCAAACTGGTGGTAAATTATATTTAATATTGGAATATATGTGTGGTGGTGAATTATTTCGTCATTTAAATGATGAAGGTATATTTTTGGAAGAAACAGCATGTTTTTATCTATCAGAAATAATATTAGCACTTGAACATCTTCATAAACAAGGAATAATATATCGTGATTTGAAACCAGAAAATGTATTACTTGATGCTGATGGACATATTAAATTAACTGATTTTGGTTTATGTAAAGAACATGTCCAAGAAGGTGATGTAACACATACATTTTGTGGTACAATTGAATATATGGCACCAGAAATTTTAAAAAGACAAGGACATGGTAAACCAGTTGATTGGTGGAGTCTTGGTACACTTATGTTTGATATGTTAACTGGCTCACCACCATTCACAGGTGAAAATCGTAAAAAAACAATTGACAGAATTTTAAGAGCTAAATTAATATTACCACCATATTTAACACAAGATGCTAAAGATTTATTAAGAAAATTATTGAAAAGAGATGCCCTACATCGTCTGGGATCAAGTTCAGCTGATTCTGAAGAAATTAAAAATCATCATTTTTTTAAACATTTACATTGGGATGATGTTATATCACGTAAATTAGTACCACCATTTAGACCAAGACTTACTAGTGCTGATGATGTATCACAATTTGATAAAATATTTACAAATGCAGCACCAGTTGATTCACCACCAGAGTATATACTAAGTGAATCAGCAAATCGAGTTTTTCAAGTTTGTTTTATAATTATTTATTAATTATTTATTAATTTTTAATTATGAAAAATTAATTTTTTCTTTTTCTTTAAAGGGATTCACTTATGTTGCACCAAGTATATTTGAAGAACACATGGAGGATATTTATGCTGGTGTTCATGTTGTTAATGTTTGTAAAAATAAAAATCCACGTATGCGAGGTTTTTCACCAAGAAATAATAATTTTTTTAGGTATGTATAATTATTTGATTATTAATTTTATAGAAAAAAAAAAAAAACAAAAGAAATAATAGCCATTCTTTGAAGCTTTGATTTTTAGTTAATTATTATTTGAAAAAAAAATTCATTTCAGAAACGGACGTGGACACAATGATGTAGACGATTTAGATACCGAAATGCAAGATTTAGATAAATTATAGATATTCATTATTAAACAAAAATATTCATCCCATAAAATTATTAATTATTTGTTTTTTGTTCATTTAATTTATCGAGCCCGTTAAGATCCTTTATACTCAGGAAAATGATAAATTTATTTGTGCCTAATACAATTTTACATTGAAAAAAATTGAAATGTTTTTTTAAAAAAATACAAAAAATGAAATGTTAATAATCATTGATGACGATAATAAGATTATTATATTTATAAAATAATTATTCAAAAAATTAAATTAAAAAAAAAGTGAATAACAAATAGAGGAATTTATCTTACGTGCTCGATAATTAAATTTAGATAATTTTTTTTCTCCCTAATTATAATTTTCTTTTGCTAAAAAAAATTAACAATTTATTAATGTTTATCATTTGATATTTTTTAATCAACGAAAATATTATTATTGTTATTATTATTATTACTTTTTAATAATTTTTGTCGAGTTGACACGAGACTTACAATTTTGATAGTAAATTTTGTTTTGATTTTTATTAAATACGTTAATAACAAAGCCAATTGAAAAAATAAAAAAAAAAAATGACTTTGCTCGGCAATTAGATTTAGTTAATTTGTTTTTTTATAAAATTTACTTCGAAAAGATATTTGTTATTATCAGAATGTTTAGTTTGATACTTTAGTGTTATATTTTAAACTCGATTAATAATGAAAGTTAGTTTATCAATTAATTGGCATATCGAGCTTTGATTTGTCATAAATAAAATAAAAGACTTGAGTTTAGCATTGAGACACAAGAAAATATATATACAAAGTCTGATTTAAAAAAAGAAAAAGTTCCACATGCAACATTTTATTTCACAACTAATCATCGAGATATTGTATTAATTATTTTAACGAAAGAATCATAAACAATACAATTATATCTTGTGAACTCAAAAACTGCCCAAGTGTTCATAAATAGATATTAAATTTTGAATAATTATCAATCATATTTGAATTTGTTTTTTTTTCAAATCAATATCGTCGCAGATGCTTTGATTATTTTTACCGACAGTCTTTTTATTTTCTAATTTTGTTTTATAAAATTGTGTAATTGAATAACATGATGCTAAAAAAGATAAACGAAAAAATAATTATGCCTAATATTATTATTGATTTTAAAGATAATTTGCCATTTAACGAAATACCTATCAACTCATTAATAAACGTATATGAATATGAATAACAAAAAAAATTTAGATTAAAACCTTTCATTCATTCCAGAAAATTATCATGAGATTGTTTGACATGAAAATTTTTCTGGTAAATAAATTATTAATAATTATGTAAAATTAAAATATTAAAATCAACTTAGCCTTGTCTTATTACTCAATATTCATGTGTAATTAACATAATTAATGTAATAATTTTTTAAAATATAATTAATACATAATTAATTAATAATTTATTTAAAAAAAAAATAAATTTAAGTTTAATGAACTTTAAAATACAATTTTTTCAATTATAATTAATAGTTAATTATTACTTATTAATAATAATTAGCTATTAATGATAATAATTAATAACAATTTAAAAAAAACTGCTGATAATTTAATTTATTTAATTTTTTTCGAATTTTCATTAAATAAAACTAATTATTGTTAATAAACTTGCGACGATAAATGAACGATTTTTAATTAAAATAAATAGAAATTTATCATTTGACTATATACGGAAAAATTATTTAATAGCAAATGATAATAGTTGTGGGTAACTAATACGCGTTGAAAAAAAAACGATTTTTCGATTAAAAAAAACAGCGCAATCAATGCTTCTATGTTTTTTCTAATTTTTTAATTAATCAATTATTGTAATTGCCATTGATGTAAAATCAATAACACCAGCAATAAATGGGGCAATATTATTTATAATCATAAAAATATTTGCATTGAGTATAAACTGCCACAAATAATTATCTAATTTTTGTGTTTTTCATATTTTTAAATTAGTATTTTCCGTGTGATTTTCATAAAAAATTTTACAAATAAATATTGACGTTTATATATTAACAAAAGAAAGAAAAAAAACTAATAAAACTTAGACAATGTATTTGTGTAAAATATTGATAAACACGATGTAAATCACAAGTGACTTATGCTTCCGGCTTTGGCCAATATTTAAAATAAAAAAATAAAAATAATTTTCATTAAACAAATAATAAATAATTAATTTCCACAAAAAATAGTTACCGATAATAATAATTTAAGTTACCAAGGAACCAATCAGCATTGATTATGAAAAAAAAAGAAGCAAAAACTGTGTTTGTTGTTACAAATTTTGACATGATAATTTATTTTTAAAAAATATGTCAAATTCTTTGTCTAATTGAAAATTAACCCTCGTTAAATCCGCAAATTAATAATTGTACTGATAATTATTTTGAATATACAAAAAAGTGTATCACAATGTGGTAAAATTGTTAATCGAATAAAAATAAATAAACCTTCCTAATAATTTTCGAATTTATTCAATTTATTAAACATTATTTTAGGAATTTAATCATAAAAAAAAAAAAAGAAACAATTACGAATGAGTAGATACTAACGTTTTATTGATTATTTATTTGTTGAATTGATTAATTAATAATCTATTCATAAATATCTTCTTTGTCAGCAATATAGCGAATAATGTCTGATGGTTTAAAGAGTTTTTCAGCATCAACATCTGGTATTTCAAAGCCAAAGTCATCCTCAATTGCCATTATTACTTCAACATGATCAAGTGAATCAAGACCAAGATCATTCATGAAGTGAGAGTCAAGTGTCAGCTGTTAATAACAATAAATAAAAGAATTAAAACCTTTTGTTGAATGATTTTTTGTTTGATAAGCTGTCTCTTTTGCTCAAAGACATTAAACAAAAATAAAATTAGTTTTAACAATACAAATAAGTGACATTAAAGTGGAAAGAAATTGTTGTTTAATTGTTGTTGGAGCAATAGAGACATCTTAATTTTGTTAATGAGCCACGAGTCTACCTTTTTTGGATCAATTTTGTCATAAAGATTAAGAATCAAAAGGACTCGATCACGAATAAGGTCAAGTGTCAATGGAAATTTCTCGCTGTAACTTCTTGTCTGCTCGACTCGTGGCCCCTACAAAGAAAAGAAAAAAAATTAAAGTTTAATATATTAACCTTGTCAGCAGTTATTTTATCATAAGCAGCAACAACACGAATAACTCTTTCTTCAATTTCCTTCTTTGATTTAGGTTTTTCAATTGTTGTTGAATAAGGAACACAACTCACCTAATAAATCATCAATTGTTTTTTTTTAGAAACAAATAAAAATTATACATAAAAGTGTTACATAACACTGAGAAATAACTTATCATTTTATTTGCAGATAGTTTGATATATTTATCAAAATATTTACCTGTATTGTTAATGGTGTCAATAGTTTTTTGGCATTATTATCATGAGATGGAATGAATCTCTGGATTTGAGATGTAGCGTATAATGAATGATTTCTTGCTCCAAGACATGATGTCAATCGTCTCAAACTGCCGGTGTTTCTTGTTAAAATTCTGACACTCGTTAACGACGCCATTATTCAAGACACTCTTACTATAATTAATAACAATTAGATATTATTAGTTTTTTATTATTTTTTGTTTTTTTTTTTAATACTTACTTTTGTGAATTTATAATTATTTTATAGAGGTTAGAAAGAAAAAATTATTATCAATTTTTTTTACGTAGCTGACCTGTGATTTATTTTTTTTTTCAGATGATTTCTCTCTCACATTCTCTCTTAAGAAATTGATACTAGTGTCATCATTTGATATTTATTTGAAGCATTATTGACACCAAATGGCTGCCAGGATTTAAAATGATTAAAAAATTCATAATATTATATACTTACTGATAAAAAAATGAAACACAATATTGTTTAAAATGCACTAATTTTTTAAATCGCGTTTTATAAAGCGGTATGAAAAACAAAAAATAATATTGCGCTTTAAGCAGCAAATTTTAATTCGTTGTTTGTATATATACACTGATGTACATGATAACGATACGCGAGTAAATTAAAAAATCAAAAAAATACTTGATAAACAAGTTAAATAATAAAAAGTAATAAATGATTTATTTGCGCTCAAAGCTGCAAGAATATTAAATTCAATTTAAAAAAAGTATTTTAAAAAATAAATTTACAAATTTGTAAATTATTGTGGTAAAGTGC
>JAPYYR010000058.1:0-58348 GCA_030523065.1 Aphidius colemani | reverse complement strand
AAAAAAAAAAAAAAAAAAAAAAAAAAAAAAAAAAAAAAAAAAAAAAAAAGATGTATGTATTCCTCTTTGATATATCATTTGTAATATTTAATTTTCATCGAAAAAAAAACTATTTTATGACATGATATCAAATATTGTCTAGCAAATATTCCCTCAGCATTAGTAAATTATAAATGTTTTATTTATAAATCATAAATATAATTGCTGAACAGGAAAAAATTTCAATTTTATATTTATTTTGATAGGATAGTTTTGCCTAATAAATGATTTACTCATTAATAATTTTACGAGTAAATTAGAAGAGTATAATTTTCAAAATTCCACTTGTTTTTGGTTAAGCGGATACAATAAACAAATATACACGAAGAGTATAGACATCATGAGACAAATATCCATAAAGAGAGAAAGAAAGAGATATGTCATGTTTTAGAGCAAAGAATGTCAAATGGGCTTGAGTAAGTTTCGAGAATGGAATATTTTCATCTATGTAAACGATGTTCTCATGTGCTAACGCTTTATTACGTGAATTTAGAAGAAGCTTGGCAGATGAGTTGATGAAAATGTGAGGTAGTAGTGGGTATATTTAACGATTCTCAACAAATGTAAATTATCTGGTTATGAGAGGGTAAATTTTTGCCCTTGATCTTACTACTCATATAGCAAATATTCTTTGTACTTGGGAATATAATTATATCAAATAAAAAATACATAATATATTATATATAAAATCCCACTTAATATTTTATATATTTAATTAATAACAATAAACAATTTTATTGCATAAATGATTAAATTAAAATTGAATTTTTCGTTTATTTATTATTTTCTTTTTGATTTTGTTTATTGTATGTTTTGTATAAATATTTATGGAAAGAAAATTAATGACTTGTTGCAATATCAAGTATTTTGAATTCCAATGAATGAAGATGTTATATATATTATAGATCCTTGGTTAAAATTGTTTGAAAATCGACAAATAACTTTTGAGCATTCCAGAAGTACGTCAAGGTTGTTTAAGCTGAGCTAGTCAGTCGAGTGTATGCTATGAGCGCAGATGGCGAAACGACGTGATATTTATTTTTAAACAAACAAACAGATTGATGGTGAGGCAAAGCAAAACTCACATATATACACATTTATGAGTACAAATATACACAATATTTTAAAAAAAAAAAAGAATAATAATAATTTTATTTAAAATTTATCTATATACTTTGAGTAACCACATCTGGATTTTAATAAATTACATATTTTAAAAAAAAATATAAATAAATATCGTGAAAATATATGAAAATAAACAAGAGGCAAGCTTTATGATTAGGTTAAAATTTTTATATAAAAGTTGCATTTAATTAAATGTCTACAAACTTTGAAAAGTATATCATTCGAAATGCAAATCTGTGTCTCAATTTATACAAATTTTCATTTGTTTAATTTTTATTTCTATTTATTTTTGTACATGCAGATGGTATTATCACCCCTTTACATTTGTGCCACCCTTTTTGCTTTAATTTTTAGCGAGATCTCTGGACAAGCCAGACTACAGTATCAAGTAAACAATTCGAATTTCTTTCTACTTTGTGTTATGTTTAAATTTTTTATTTCTCTTTCATACGCACACTTGTCATTTGCTTTGCGTGGCTATACTAAAATGTAATCCTCCAGGCCAACTGAACAAATACAAGCAAATCAAATTGATTGTTTTTTTTATACTTTATTTGGCTTATATATACATATATTGCGCGAAGGACACGGCGTCATGGTGTCACGAAGCGAACACGACGTTAGCTGGTGCGGACACAATTGTTTAACAAACAAAAAAAAAACAGAAATAAAAAATAAACAATAATAAGAAAAAATAAATATTTGATTGATAACAAAAAAAAAAAAGAAAAAAAAAATCATGTTACTTAAAAAATAAAATTCATAACTTCAAATTGAAAAGAAAAATATTAAAAAATTTGTTGAATGAAAATATAAACACATGCAGCTGTATATAAATGATGCAGAGTGTGATGATGGACCAAACAATGTTGTGATAAATATTGAAGGGAGGCCACGTCGCTTATTTCTTGTGCGGTGGGAACAAAGCATAGAGTAAAATGCGAGGAAAACTATCCACTAAAAGTTGAGAGAGAAAGATAAAGCACATATAGCGAGAAAGCAACGACCAAATTGAATTTGGGTTCTGGTCTCTGTTTAGATTCCTCGTTGGCTGTTTAGTTTAGAGGAACAAAGAAAACATCTATGTGTTTATTCTAGCCAACGCTTTTCCCCTCACTCAATGTCGCCTCTTCTTTATACACACATTTATATCTCACATAGCCTTCTACCTTACCCCTTTTTCTACCATCACCCACTCATGAGATCTGCCCTCACTAAAACTAACTCGTTATTTTATAGTTTTTTTAAATTTTTTTCTTGTCCCACCGATACCTCCCTGACAAATATTGCTTCTTAAGCGATTTTCTCACCGATTCAATTTCCTGGTTGTTATTTTTTTTCATCATATTGACTTGTTTCATTATTGCTCAATGATGAAAAGTGTTTGGCATATCAAATTTTTATTATTGCATTACATTTCCTGGTATATATTGGTTTGTGATTTTAAATTGCGAGTAAATGTTTTAAAGCATATTGTGCTATGTATATATATAAATTTGTGAGACGCAATTTCCAAAATAAACTGCGGTTTGTTACTGTAGAGTCGCAAGCTTTACGAACTTTTAGAAAATAATCATTGCGCGTGCTTTTAATTAATTTTACACTGTCTAAAAGCATTGTGAAATAAAATATATATATGAAAGACAAAACAAATTGTAACGAAAATAATATTAAATATAAAGTAAAGAGAAGTAGAATGCAACTAATGCATTAGTGAAAATTTATGTATATTTACTGCAGTTGTCTATACCAGGTCGTCGTCCACTACAATTTACAATCGTTTTTATTTACCTTTTGCTTTTTTTTTTGAGGAAAATTTCATGAACATATATATAGACATTAAATAATTGATGAGTAAACATTGTCATTAAACAAACCCAACTTCTATCATGAAAGCTTTTTTTTTATTATTATTTTTTCTATTCTCATGAGCTCATCAGGGACAACAAGGCTTTGCATTTGAGGGGTTTAAAAGTCCAGGTGGTGGGAGCCAAGAACACCTGAAACAACTATGTGCTCTCACGATTTTTAAAACAACGTTTTCTTGCTTTCTTGTTTTTTTTTTTTGTCTTGTTTGGTTTACCGTTCACTATATTTCTTCGATCGATTAAACCGGTGTCACTTTTTTATATCTATTTTTTTTTCATTTTAATAAAGAATAATAAAAAAAAGAAATTATAAATAGCTACGTACAGTAAGCCACTACTTTAACCCCCTCAAACTCATTGCGTGCTTAAGAAATTAATAATACAATTGTAATATGAGACAGTCGATGCGTCATACGCAAATTGGTGTCACCACAAATCGATTGAACGCGCAACAAATATGAGAATCAAATGTATGGAAACGAGTCACGTTTGCGATATGATTTTTCTTGACAACAACGTATAACTAAGTGTGTATTGATCACGTACAATTTTAAAAATGTTATTCATTAGTTAAATTTTACTCGATAAAAATCAGCCAAACAAATTTATTTTTAATTATATTATTTAGTTGTGAATATAATATTGAAAATAGAAATGAACATTTATTAGAATTTTATTGATGTTATGTATATGTGAAGCGATAAAATAATCAATAAAGATAGCGTGATGGATAAAATTATAAATTATTTATATTTATCTTTCGAAGAAGTAAAATTTTCACAACGATAATAATAATTGTATTTCTATAAACACTGATATTGTCACACGCATTTTAAGTTTATTTCCTCAGGGGTATCACTCAACGACACAAAGTTGGCGTGTGAATAATAGAGGGTAATCGTCCATGTTTCTTGCATTTACTGCAAGAGAAATAACAGTGAGGTTGGGCGGTTGAATGAAGGGGTGATAAAGAGGAGGAGATTTCTAGATTGGATTTAAGTACACAGCCATGAGGTTTTGAAGAGTTAATAATGCATATAAAACCTTGCTTGATTTCTATACTACAACGAGACGCGTCTCATGTAATTCGTCTCAAGATTTGCGACATTTATTCTCTACTCCGTCTCCAATGAAGAAAATTTTACTTTGCATGTAAAATTTTCGACAGATCAATAAAATTTAGGTTTACTTGAATTTTTTATTAACCAAACTTTTCAAGAATTCAAAGTTCATTTACAAATACACACACACACTCACTTGTATAGCTACAAATATTAAATATTGAAAGAATTTTTTATGCTTTTTTTTTTTTAAATTTAATTATTAATTTCCCCCGATATTCATAATCTTTTTAAAAATTTAATTTCATTATCTTCATAATTTAATGCGTATTAATTAAACAGTTGATATTACATTGATGTCAATATTTCTTTTATTAGAAAAAAATTTAATTCATTTTTTTCAATTGATTATACAATAAGAAAAAGAGACACAATTGAGGTTGAAAAAATATTTTATTTACCATCCAGCTGTTTCTTTCATTTAAAAAAATTGAAATGAAAAAATTCTTTCAATTACGTAAAATTTCAAGTTACTTTTTTTGTTTTTTCCAAGGGGGTTTATATCCCATCGATATTCATAGGAAAAGTGTGCTTTAAGGTGTGAGTGAGAGGAATGAAGGGGATGACAATTTCTTCCAGAAGTGGCTGAACACGCAAAGTACAAAAGAAAAAGACGAAAAAAAAAAAAAAATTAAAATAAAAGTTAAAGGGGATGAGAATTGTGGATGATAAAGAATAAGAAAGGGGGAAGGCCAGTGGCGTTGATTGGAAAGGACAGCCTATCCGCAATTTGCGATTTGAAGGGCTGCTATTCGTTCGTCTTTTATCGAGACACTTCATTCGTCTTTATTGTATCTTTTCTTTATTGAAAAAAAAAAATAAATTAAAGTAAAAAAGAACTGACTATATTTAAAAATAAAGAAAAAATAAATTAGGGATTGGGTTTTTTCTAATAAAGTTCTTGAAAAAGTGAGGATGAAAAACAACACAAGTGCTTTTTTTTTTTGTAGAAAGAATAATAAAGTCCCTTTTTTTTCGAGCAGTAGTAATACATACATAAATATAAATGAATAGAAAAAATAATAAGAAGATAAAAAATAACGTTAAAACAAAATTTTTATGAACGGCGGTTCTTCAAAGAGATTTTCTCACATCACTCCAACCTGAATATAACCACAAACTATGGTAAGGGAACAACTCAAGTTTGGCCTCTCGACTTTTGGGATTTCAGTAGATATTTGAGAGGATGCGGTGAGACAAGAAGTGCTTTTCTTAAATTATAAACAGTGTTGAAGACCAACACCATGTTTTTGAATGCTTGTACTTTCATCCCTTACTCTCAAGTATCCTCATTGTCAAATAACCGAGAAACTTAGCAATAAGTTACTCAATAATACACTGAACTCACAGTAAATCACTCAAACTCGATTTCTTGAAAATTTCACAAGTGACTAAAATAGAACAATACTGTGTTAACCATTTTCCGTCAAGTTGGACATTTTCAGTTTATAAATATATAAACAACGACAGCCCTTTTTTATCAACATTTATATGAAATATTTTTTTCTATTTTTGATTTTATATTTCCACCGGAATTTCAAAATCTTTGAGGAAATCATGAAATACATTTTTTATGATCTGCATTTGCACACATATGAAATGCCAAGTGATTGGGGAAAGAAAAAAAAAAAAAAATTTATAAGCATGAATTCGATATAGAAAGATCAGTTTAAAGACCATAAAACATTTGTTCCCTGTATATATACAACCAACTTGCTGAAACTTATAGCCCTGTACATGAGATTTTGAATTGAATTTGAAATCATGGCTGGGCTTTTGCTCTGTATATACGTGCATTTTTATGACGGTCGCGCACTGTCGAAAAATACGTCTCAAAGCCAACTACTATCCGGCTTTCTTATTCAACATAACCGATATATTTTCTTTCTCAAAAACCATTCTATCAAAAATAGTTGTAAGAAGGGGAAAAAAAATATATTTATTTTACCTAAAAATCGCAATAATATAAAATTCGTAAAAAAAAGAAAATGAAAAATAGAAAGCAACTTTTTAAGGTGAGTTTTATTAAGGCGAATGATGGTTTGTTTAGTTTTTTTAGATTTTTTTCTTTATATTTCGTGTACCTGATCGTTGTCTTGTTGATCTTGGCCGAAGTCACCGTTTGGGGTGGTCGAGGCGGAGGGTCGCTGAGACGTTGACAAGTTGATCGCGCCGTCTCCGTCCGTGTCATGATCCATTATGCCATCGTCCTGGAATCACGCCATTTTTTTTGGTTTTTTTTGGTTTTTTTTTTTTTCTTTTTTTCGTCTGATACTATAGCATGCAATTTTTTTCCGTGTTACAGTTTACTATAATAATCTATTATATCTTTTCGGACTCGTGTCTCAAGTCAAAATTAAATGATAAACCGCTGTCATAATTAATATTCAACAATATTGTAAATACAACAAAAATAATCACTGATCAATCATGCAAAAAGACCAAAAATTAATTCAAACAAATTATATATATTACTTAACAGACGCATAATCAATAAAATTAATCAAACAAGAATAAAAACCTAAAAATTGGGACAATCTTCAATTGGTAAAAGAAGAAAAAAAAAAAAAAAACACTTGTCAAAAATTATTTTAAACAAATTTTAGCTTTAGTCAACAAACTTTTGGTTTAAAATTAAAAAAAACTGTCAATAATCAATGACACTTATCACCTGTAATCTTACATCATTTTTTTTCGTTTCGTTAATTCCATTACGATGTTTTTTTTTTTTAATTTCTTTAAATTTCTTTCAAATAAACCACTAAATTAAATCACTTAATCCAAATTGGCTATTGAAAAAGTACAAGATTAAATAAAAAAAAATAAATAACCATAAAATTATTCACAAACACAGTTGATTCAACTCAAAAACACTTGCTCAATAAAATCCTCGAAAAAAAAATATGAAAAATATAAAAAAAAAAACTAAAACACACACCACTTAATTCACAGAGCTTTTCATTTTCACATGTATTAATGAAAATAATTACACACACGTATATACAGGTGGAATGTGCGTACAGTACATTTGCAGTTAATCAAAGAAGATCGTAATGTCGGTGAACAAGAGTGGGGAATGAACAAGTATAAAGAGGCGCCAAAATCAAAGTAAGAAAAAAGGAATATAAATGAAAATGTAAATTAAAAAAAGGGTAATAAAAAACACAATAATGAGGAAAGTGCGTAAATAAGCAAGTATAACGATAAACTCAGTGGTCGAGTAGAACGAGGACTAAACACTAAAAGCGACGATGCCAGTCGCGTACCGAACCCACCGCCGGGGCTGTTGCTTATTGTGTAAATATAAACAAATATAGTTGAAACCAACCAACAGGCCTGCTTTTAGTTCCCCACTCGATTCTTCTTCATATATCCCATCATTCCCCAGCAGTCGGCAAGTTCTCATTTTTTTTATTATTTTTATCGTTATTATTATTATTTTTATTATTTTTTTTCATATTCCCCTCCATATATCATATATAAACACATTTATACACATGAACAACGCATACGTAACACAATCATCATCACTGGTCGTCTTACTTAACTTAACTCTCTATGTTTCTATCTATCATTTCTAACTTCTTGCGGCCCTTTGGTTTCGCCTCATATCTATTAACCATCTTTATTCCACAACTGAACTATAATATGGCATATGCTTGGCCAGATGAAGAGCCTTATCTTAAAATAATAGCTGATGTTGATTAGGAAAATTATTTACTTAAAATTTTGATAGTTGAACATGCGTCACTTGTTGATAGAAGACCCTTTTCGTAGCAAGAGACCCGGTAGGCTCTCGCCTCAATTTTTTATATTTAATTAATCAATATTTGTTATGTTTATTCATTTATAGTTTATTTGTTGGATTTCTAAATTTTATATGCCGTATGATGAAAGATAAAAATAGTTCAATATATAAAAAATAAAATATAATCAGTTGTTTGATTTATTTATTTTTTTGATAAGAATATATTTATATATTTCATAACGTAACAAACAAACAAAAAAATAACTGTATCTGTATAATATATATATTTTCTATCCAAGATTATGATGAAATTGAATTCAATTTTATATATTGAATTTCGTAATGTATAGATATTTTCATAGTAAACATTATTTCGTACCTATCTGATCGTCAAACTGTTTGGATGTCATGTGGTTGTCATTTTTTCGTTTTTGATATTTTCAAAGGAAAAAAAAAAAACCAATGAAAGCAATAAGATGAAATAGCTCAACAAGGTTAAAAATTGAGAAAGATGAAATTATTTTTGTTTGGTTTATATACATCGGAGGTATAGATATTTGAGGTGTTTATTTTTTCCCCTATTGCTGAACTCTTTACTGCCCCTGAACATGTGCTTTGTGCAAGTTGAAATAAGAAAAGACCTACCCCGAGGCAGAGAAAAGTTGAAATGAATATTTAGTGCATATGACACGACAATAGTTGGTATAGTTCTTAATATATATAATTTTTATTTTTTTAAAGTCATTCAAATAATTTCACCCTTGTTAATTCTTTTATTCAACTTTATTTTACAGTATTGTTGTTGTTGTTGTTGTTTTTTATTATTATTATTTTGCGATCAGTGGAATATACAAGCATAAGCATTACATGAAATCATTGCCGAGTTCGCGAAAGGGCTTTTTACATACTTTAATTTCACATTGGCAACGAAAGGACTACTCTACTTTGCTTCAACTGTATCGGGGTGTATACAAGGTTTCAACACTAAATCCCAAGGGCTTTGCACGTCCATTGTCGGCCCATAAGCGAAAAAAAGAAGAAGGAGGGTTGAATGTTGATACATATACACATGTATATTGAAGAAATGTAGAAACGGCCACCGGATGCCAAAGGCCCACGTTTTACCACTGTGCTAGGGTGAAATCCTTACACATGAAACTCATGTTCTTTTTCTATTCCTTTGCTTTTATTCAATACATATATATATTTACTGTATATATGTATTTATATCTGTCTTTTCCTAACTCGGCCTTGGTCCTATGACAACAAAACCATCTAAAAATTGCCCCAGCCGGCATCGACCCCATCCAAATACCTATGTATTTATTTAATAAACAACAAGCCCATCCCCTCTGATGCCCTAATAAAAATAACCCCCTCAACTTCCTGTTTACAATTCATTCCCGGTTAAATTTCAACTGCATTGTTTATCTTTTATTCTATTATAAATATATATGGACACAATGTGCTTCATTTTTTTTCTTCTTTTCTTGGTATTTTTATTATATATTTTTATGATTGACAGCTCGTTATTAAAAATCAATTATTATTTATTTTGTTGAATAACGAAATTTGAATATTTTATGATGTTATTATGATTCATTGGAAGCACAGAGTATAATAATGACTGCTCACGTTAAATTAATTAGTGATGAATCATTAGTGATTCTCAGAAAAACAAAATGTAAATAGATAAATTTTTTTAATGGATAAATGAGATGAAATTTCATGTATTTATTAATATATATTTTAGTCGAAGGAACGTAGAAATTTAGCATATTATTAAAGTTGGGATTTTTGTCGTGAGGGTAAAGAAAAAGTACTGTATGAGCTGTAGAGGAGAGGCTTTTTGGTCTCTGAGTTAAATAATAAACGAGGGGATTTACGTTGATAGTGGACTGGTAAAACAGACAAGGGGTGGTACATAAAAATACTTGAATCTGAGAAATTAGCGAGGTAACTGGCTGTCCGAGAGTTCCGATGTAGGATGGCATAAAATCGCAAGAGCACTGAGAGAAAGACAGATGAAAAAAATAAAATTTAAACAAAAAAAACAAAAGGATGAGAAGAGAAAGGGTTGCAAGTTTTGGATATATAAAAACGAGACATTGCCAGTGGAGAACACGCAGGAACCTAAAAGGGTTGAATTAATGTCGCGATAAATATATGATTTAAGGTAGAAACGTTTGCAACTCGGGCTAATTTTTTATCTCAGAACCGCGTATCCAATGCCGCAAGGGTTTTTTACTCGGATCCCATCTTCTCTTTCCCAACTCAACACTCACTCTCATATATGTATTTTTTTTATTCTTCCTTTTTTTAATTATTATAATTATTATTCTTTTTTTTTTCGCGACAGTTTTAGATTTTTTTTCCTTTCTTTTTCTCATACTCACAGCAATTTACTGCCAACAAAAATTTGACACGACGTGCGCACATTTTTTAATAGTTCGCGCGGGAAAAAGCTTTGTCTTAACAACGCCACTGCCAAGGGGTGCACCTAGATGTACTATATTCTGACGAGACACATAATTACTCATCATAATTACCACGGAAAGAAATAATAAAAAAAAATGTTAATCAGTTGCACGTCCTGAATATTTTCAAAAATGTATGAAAAATTAAAGACTATATTCATTATTGAATATTTTTTTATATATATATATTTTTTTTTCGGTCTTTTTCGTGGCTGAATTACCAATTCAATGTTCTGTAGGCAGAGTCCGGTGAATGCAGAGCTTCTCGCAAGCATATAAAGAAGTGTTTTATGAGTCCAAGATAATACGATGAAGGATGCAAACTGTGTCCAGTCATGCTCAAAGGAATATGTGTCCGGGAATATTAAGTCTCCAGGGATAGTCGGTTTTAGTCGGCTATTTCACTATGTCATTGCTTGATCTAGGGAAAATACCCACATAATATATCAATTCAGTATTTTAATGTCTAAAACAGTTAATATGAAAAGTGCAAACACCGCGGAAATCGTTCGTATAGGTCAGCCACTACGGTTTCCTGAATTTCAGTATCATCTCTTTTCAACTAAACCACACATGTGTATGTCTATGTAACGGAGAAAAAAATAAAGTAAAGAAATAAAGGTTAGAAAATCTTCTACGAGAAAAGGATAATTGTTAACGTGTCACGTATATGAGAATATGAGTTGCTGATACGTGCGAGTTTCATGGTATGATTTTACATAGAATAGATTTTCTGCGGGTACAACGAAAATCATAGAGAGAAACAGTAGAATCGACCTGGAAAGATAATTGGAGAAAAGCGTGTTTGTGGTCTTGACGGAATATATTCTACAGGCTCAAGAATACACCACTGGACGTGCTGAAGCGTTAATGCACAAAAACAGGACAATACTAATTGAAAATTTATATGATCCATTAGATATACAAAATCACTTTACAGTCTATATATTTATTATTATTGTTTTTAGGAATTATAAATTGAGGAAAAATATAAAATAAAAACTTTTTTTAGAGCCAATTCATTGGTCGTAAAAAAAAAAGGGGGGAAAGAAAATCAAATAAGAAAAAAAGAAAGTATATATTGTTGATAGAAGATTTTATCAGTGTATAGTTTAGTGACAGAACGATTTTCCATCCCCAAATTATTTGGCGTCGATCGAGGGTGGTTAGACATTTTCGATAGGTTAATGCTTTTTAGCGATGCATACATTAACATTGACGCTGGCGAAAAAAGTCATTGGAGTTTCATGTAAGCTTCGCGTTAATTTGGTTTGAAGACACCTCTGTCTTGTTAGCATACTTATCATCGAATGGAATTAAGAATAATAGGGAGAGTCAAAGGAGAATTGGGATGGGTGTGTAGGTGCACACTATATTGAGGGGTTGAAAAAACAGGGTGACGAGGTGTAAGAAGACAAAAAATAAAAAAATAAAATAAAATAAGCAGGAATGGGGTATGTCTTCTGGCAAAAGAAGATATTGGTAAATGTGAGAGGGTCGAAAAAAAAAAATCCCAACTCTGTTGATAATATCCGACCGCGTCGAATTGTGAGAGGACATTGGCTGGCAGACTATTGTAGAAGTAATGTTGATTGGATTCAAGACCAAAGACATTAATCTGCCTTCTTTTATTATCGAAGGGTATATGGATATATTAGAGAGGAGTAGGTGCACTTTCAGTTTTTTCTTCTTTCACAAGGCAGGTTCACCCTCTCTTTTGTTTTTTTGTTTTTATTATTTCAATTCTGTATTCTTGCTTCAAAAAAAGAACCCACTCAGAGTGTTGATAGGAAAGCAATGCTGATTTTATATTTCACAGTTCTTAAAATGAAATCAATAGTATAAGAAAAAAATAAAATAAAAGAAAAAGACCGAAGAAAAAAAAAAAAAATACAAGAAAAAAATAAAGCCAAGACTATTCGGACAACTTGACGGATAAACCACACGCTTTGGGCGTGGAATTTCGGACATTTTCCAGGAGCTAGATAAATGATCGTAAGTAGTGGACAGAGGCCGATAAGGTCGTCTAACCGTCTCGGGGGGCTGTTTCTGAAGAATGGACCTCTTTGTTTAGCCGTTTATAGTGAAAGAGATTTGCCGGGATTGTCGTTGAGACCGATAGCAAACGGGCGTTGGTTACATCACCCCCTTTGACCGAATTCAAGGGAGATGATTCTCGATAGAAACAGCAAAAGAGGGTATCGGATGATGCTAGTTGTTCACCGACTGGAACATGAACTGAAATCCCCGTTAATACTATGCCTTGTACATTTTTTTTTATTATATAGCCTTTCTTTTTTTTGGTTAAATTGTTCTTTTAGCTTTTTCTCTCTTATTGTTTGCTTGCTGTACATATATATACGAAGAGAATTCTTCTCAACGACACTAACACAAATACTAACTTCATAAAATGACCCGAGCATTAGCTGACAACAGAGGTGTGGACATGGGATCATCCTCAACACCCTCTTTACTTTGGACCAGTACCAACATCTCGTCATTGCTATATCCTACTTGAAGCGATTGCCTCGATCGACCCTCTACTTTTACGAAAACGACCAAACGTTTCGCATTTATTGCTAAAAATATCGTTTGGGATCTAAATAAAATTTTCAGCATTGCTGATAAGCTGAAAGTCTTCATAGTCGCTTTCAATGATATCAAATATAAACATTTTGGAATAATATTATGAAAATCTTGTTAAAATCCTTTGATAAATTTTCAAAATTGACCAAAATATATATTTAACGTGATAATTTTAATGAGTATATTTTCTTATAATTGGAGACTAACGAGATGAAGAAGAGTACTATTATCGTTTGGACCTTTTCTAAATTGACAATACTCGAGACGTTTTTAAAAGAATATATATTTTTAACTACACATTCAGCAAAAGATATAGAAAAGCAAGCTTTGATAAGCTCTAAAAGACTAAAGTTATGCAATAATGAGCTAATGTAGATAATAGGATTATCGTGAGAATCTTCTATAATTGGCCAGTGAAAAGGTGAGCTTTGGTTATGGTCTTCACTACTCTTTTGATAGCCAAAATGTTACATTTTGGACGCTTGAATCGTTAAGAGGATTTGCCACGCGACCACACTAAGAATTTGTTTTATTTTTCAAATTTTAACGTGTCTTTTGATGTAATAATACAACAAAAAATAACAAATAGATGAACTTAAACAATACTACTGTATATCCAGTCGCAGACGAAAAACATTTAAACAATGAAAAAAAAAATAAAATAAACAATATTTATAAAAAAAAAAAAAAGAAAAGTCAACAATAGAAATGTGGAAAAATATATTTTTCTGTTGTATAGTTGATATTGACAAGAGGAGATGGGGAGGTTGTTTTGCAACCACATGGAGTGCATGTATGCTTGCGAAAACGTTTTACCAATGATATGACAATAGTCTATAGCTGAATTGGAAAGAGAAATGAAATTATTAATGGTTCAGTGAAATTCGTTGGTCTATATAAAATGTATATGACCTTGTGTATGGACTATTTGCAACTCGGAAAATGATGAATGGCTATCTGCCAATAACTAAACTCGTAAATATTCAATTTGCATTACATTGATTCTTTAAAATTTATGAAAAAATAAAAACATCACACACAAATGAGTCAATTATATTGAAATTTCATCATCATCATTCAGTTGAAAAGCTCTGACTGTCAATATGAAAATTCAATGTTGTGGCAAATATATGCGGTGATATAAATAATTCAATTTATTCAATATGTATAAATTATAGGTGTATCTCTATATATTTGAAAATGTAACCAATAAATTTTCGTAAAATTTATCGCAAGATCATGGATCAAGGGCTGTGGGATTACGATAGAAGAAGTTGCAAACTCACTGGACGTATTTACTGTGAGAACTGGTCAGTCTTTGCTTGTATGGTGTTCAAGTCTTTTTATTTTTTATTTTTTTGCTACCCTTCTCTGCCACTTTTCAGGGTAAATAAAGAAGCTGGACGTGCGGGAGAAGAACCCCAACATATATATTTTTCTTGACCAAGAAAAAAATAAAATAAACCTGACACGCCTTTCGCACGTTTGGTATAAAGTCCAGCGAGATGAACGTCTCAGTTGATTTATGAGACCGCTTATCTTGCAGCAATATACCGAAATCGATTTTATACCAACATCACCAGTCTTGAAGAAAAAAAATAATAAAAAAAAAAAAACACAGCAATAAAAAAAAAATAAAATGCAATAAAAAAATCTGAGAAATAAAAATTTGCTGACATGTGATGATAATTTTTTGGCGGGAATATTATCACACAGCTCATCCCTTATATTCGATACATTTACTCAAGCGAATATATAGTGTCAATGAATTTAAATTTTTTATTTTTTCAAGGGTCTTTTATGTGATGGTCTTGATGCCGATTTTAGAGCCACATTGCCATATCTTCATGCACCCTCACTTGTATACCCTCATTCGTTTGCTCAGTCAACCACCCACTTACTTATACTCATCAGACATTATTTTCAAGAAAGGTATATATAGATAAATATATAGTAAAACGACTACCACCACCACCGAGACGAACAGTTTGAAATTTAGACTACTTTCGCGGCTACGCAATCAACGATGACTCGAAGTCGTATACTTATTTATGCTCGGATGCTCTCAGTTGTCCCTGGTGAAGAAAAGTCGCACAGAGAAAACAGAAACGACCCCCCTTGAATGGTCTTGCCAAACAGCCACCAAGTATAAGATGGTTTTACCCTGAGATCATTATGCCGCGCCTTAAGTCGAGCTAATATGTCCTCTTCACCCTCTACCCTATTGTATATCCTATATCCACCGCACTATCAGCCCCCCCAGCTCTTATTCCACGCCTGACGTCGCGACGAAGACGATTTAATGCCGTTTTATAAATTATATCAAGACTCTTTTTTTCTTCATTTTTTATCCTTTTGCCGCTTGATTATATGTATATAAATTTATAAATTATTATTATGATATTCGATATATCTTTATAAAAATTTTTAGCTATAAAATCTTGTGTAATTTTTATCAATAAAATTCACATAAATATGGCTATGAATAAAACAGCATGAAAAACAGCAAGTGTTTTTATATTTGCATCGGTATGACCAATCGTTTTCTTTTTTTTTTTACTAGATATACTAGTGATAGGGTTGTAAATATAATAGGGAAGGAAAAAAACCGCAGAATGGATATTAACAGTTATAACGCCTTCTTCTATACAATTTTTTTTTTCTTGACGCTAAAATAAAATACATGGGAAATAAAGGAAAAAAAAGGCGAGCAACCCTCGAGGGAAACAACTTCTTGTTCTCACATATCTTCAAGCTATCGATTTCAGGATTAGGTGGCAATTTTTCAAGCCTACAGCGAATAATTATGGAATCGTTTATTCATATTGGATGACGCACCATTTTTTAAAAAAGGAACTTGTGTATTGTGAAAGAAAAAAAAAATATAATAATATCAAAGAATAAAAAAAAAATAACAGTTTTTTTTTATCATTGGTTTATAATCCACTTGAATCATCAATTTATTTGAGTATTTAAAAATGCTAGACTATAAAAGATTCTGGGAGATTTGAAAAAAATGAGAAAATTTTGAAGGAAAAAAATAAATATTCTTGTTGCTTTAATAATTGCAAAAGATAAAAAATTTGTGGCTTGGCCTAATCCGCAAATTCGCTACTGAAATCAGTAGATAATTGACGTAATTTTTTTTCTTTCTCCCCACAATAGAATTAGGATTTAAAATGAAACTGCGTAGGCTGCTTTGAAATGATTTTCTTAGTGAAGAAAAATAAAAAATAAAATGTGAAGTATCAAGAAAGGCTCAACTGCTAAATAGAAACATTTTTTCGATTTACTCAAAATTAATTTGTTCGTATAAAATGTATCCGAAGAAGCTTTTATTTATTTTGCCAGATTAAAGTAACCGAAAAATGTGGTGGTAATCAATCTCACAAGTCAATTGTATATAAATTTATCTGTGCCATTTAAAATTTAAAATAATTCTTGACTTTGAAAATAAGAGAGGTGTGTATATGTGATATTGGTCCAATGGGACAATAAAAAAAAAAACCTTTTTAAATCTTTTTTTCCCTCTTTCGAAAGCCACTGAGTAGCGAATTGAAGGGGCCATTGCGTCTGTTTGACGATACGTGATAATTGGAGATTTAAGAAATAGAATTTCTCGGTTATAATAAAATAAAAATAAAAAATCAAGCAAATATATACAATTAGAATGCAATGTTTATGGTGGTGTTTTGTTATTTGATATTATGCAAATTTAGAATATATTTATAAAACGAATAAAAAAAATTTAAAGTAACAAAACGAAAGTATCCATTAAAGTCTTGATATATAAAAAAATAAATAAAGAAAATATAGACATTGAAAGAAAATTATACTCTTATTCAGACTTTAAAGAGGGAAAAAAGGGAAAAAACCTTTTATTGTATGAATAAAAGTAAGAATAAGTAAAGAATGTACAAACAATCGTCTGGCATATTTTCGATTATCGGCCAACGAAGCGTAATCCAGGGTGTAAATGGAGAATTGTCTTGGTATGATGACGAGAAAAAAAAAATACATAGAAAACGAAGAAAAAGACAGATGAGGTGCTGTGGGATTCACGATGAGGGTCTTTTTTTTATACAGAGTAGAATGAGCAAGGAGTTTATATTTATATATAATTTTTTTTATTTTTTTACCAACGTAAAATGACAAGAAACAGTAGATGAGGTCACTACCACAAAGATGGACGAGGTGAATCAAGTGTGGATGAGAATCAAGAAACTCTTTAAAAATAAAGCGGGATAAACAGACAGTTTGCAAGCAAAAAATATAAAGAATATACTTGCAAGAAAGCGAGACTCATTTCTACTTGGAAGGAAATGTAAATTGCCAGCGAGGTGGAAAAGAGGAAAGAGAAAAGAATAAGGGCTCAAATGCCGTGGGTAATATTGAGTGAAGATACTCGCCTTCCTTCATGGACCTTTTTTTTTTTTTATTTCTCCTCTTCATCTGTATTTATCTGTATAAAACTTTTTTAAATTTCATGTGTCAATTGCAAAAAAAAAAAAAAAAATGTCTTTGACTTTGTTTCAAACGTTTTTTTCTCATCGAATAATAATAATGATCTTTTTTTTTTATTTTTCAAAGAGTTATTTCACATTGCTCCTGCAAGAAATCTATCGGATAGTTGATAATTTGATTGTATTGTTTAGAATATTACTTGACTATTTCGAAATTCAATTTAAAGTTGCTCAATACTTGGTTCATTGAAATAAAAAATTGTATGATTTAGTGTTGTATGTGAGGTGAAATAAAATTTTTCCAAGAGTGGGTATTGGTCATTGTAAATAAAAGGTCATTCGTATAACCAATAAGGGGCTAAGTTTGGTGGATTTTGAGACATTTTGAAGGATATATATACGGAAGTGAAGGGTGGATTGGTGTTCACGATGGATAAAGTGAAAGATTCTAGGGTAAACCTCCTTCTGAAGTGAGAATGTGAAGGAGTTGGTCACAGTACGTGCTTGGCATGCTGGACGTTACGAATCGAAAGTGAAAAATAAAAAAAAATAGTATATAGTGTTGAAAAAAAGATGGGAAAGAGGGATCAAGTGGCTCAAGCAACAGTCGCTGAATAAACACAAAGTCCAGTTAAAGTCGTAATAAATGTCTCCTGGCTTCCGACGGCCAGCGAAAAATTCTTGGCGCCCGTTTGCCTCAATATACTACTTTATTTTTTATTTTTTTTCTATTTGTCGTTTTTTATTTTATTTTTCTCACTCACTCTTATACACTTCCGCCGGAGACAAACGGTATTGAGGGTGAAAATTGACGGCTTTATCGAGAACACAGTTACGAAAAATTCATGATTGTACTACGTTTCGTTGTCTCGTATGTCAAAATCCCTTTAAAAAAATTTTTTTTTTACATTTTATTTTTCTATATTTTTTGAAATAATAAAAAAAAAACAAACAGAATTTTCTCCTTTCCATATCTTTTTATCTCACATTAATTTATTCTTTCCAATTCGATTACGCCCTTTTGTCATTTTTATTCTTGTTGTGTTCAATTTATGAGCAGCAGTTGGAGTGTCGATCGATAAAAGGCCTTCATATCACTTGACTTGATAAATACCAAGCAACTTTTTTTAAAATATATATACTAATGCGAAAAAACGATATATGCTTTTATAAATTTATACGATTGGTGTACTTGAAATTAAATGAAAATAAATAATAAAATTTATTTAAAAATTGGTAAAATATTATTAATAGTCTCTAAAAAAAAAAAGTCATAAAAATATAATATTAAATTTATAAATGCTTTTATGTATTCCAAAGATGTTTGTTTTGTAAAACATAAAATGTGACAATAATTTCATGTTGAGCCATAACTTAAAAATATAATAAAAAAAATAAAAAGGTGTGAGATAAAAGTACAATGTTGTCATGCTAAGTGTGAAGGAGAAATTGGAAATGTGCCAATTAAAATTGATCATACTATACTCTATATAGCACCCGAGCAATCCTAGACAAATAAACATTTATATATATCAATGCAGATAAATTAAATTATCATATTCGAAATACACAGATATACACTGGTGTAATATTATATTGGTAGCTATTATTATTTACTCAAATTGAAAAGGAAAAAAAAGAGTGAATTTAATGGACAATATGTATTTTATTTTGGCACAAGATAAAATTGGAACAAAGGAATAATGTCCATTTCATCTCGGGTCGTTAAAATAATAAAAGTTTGTTATTTCATTTTGAAAAATATATTCAATGTTGAACACGAAAATTGAATGAAAAATATTGAATAAAAAAAATAATGATGCAAATAAAAATGAAGAAAAAAAAAAAATACATTTACTTATATTCCAAGACGAGGATAAATCAAAAAAGAAAAAAAAATAGATAGAAAAAGAAAATTTGAATTTAGTGAACCCTTTCTCAGCGGGATCAGTATAGCATTCCACCGAAAGATATTTTCAAAGACTCGAAGCAAGCTTATATGTGACTTATATCCAGCTAGGCGACTTGTGGGTTGAGGCAGATGATATGCCAGAGGGTGAGACGTCGTTTGGCAATCTTGGGGGATTCACGTGGATACAATGGGATCTCAATACATCACCTAGGCTAACCCATAGAGTATCACAAGCAGCACCTCTCTCTACAAATAATGCCCATCTTCTTGTCTCCATGTTCAGCCAAGATATTTGGTAATAGCTCAACGAGTATAACACGTACATATATATAACAGAATATAGTGTGTCCTAATATCTCAAAGTTATAGTTTAACAGTAATTCTCGTCTACAACAATGGATATACTTATATGCGTCTACTGAAATATTTGCTATTTTTTCAGCAATAAAAATACTTGTCTAATAAATTCATGAAGGAAAAATGCGATCAAAATAACCAAAAAATCTATAAATAATGAATTCGTAATTAATGCCAAGTTTATTAATTTAAAAGAAATTCTTTTTTTCTAAGTTTATACAGTAAATTATATGAAAGTGACGTTGCATAGTTGAATGCAGTCATGAATATTCTGAAACGTGCAGTTACTCTTGGTAAATAATGAAAGGTAAAAAACTGAAAGATATATGTGTGTCTTGTGATGAAAAAACTAAGCATCAGTAAAATTTATATTTTATATTTTGTAATAGCTGGTATTGGGACGATGAATTTTGCTGAAGTTTGAATGTACCCTGTGTCCATGTCTGACAGGACGTTGACTCGTAAGTGAGGTTATCTCATTTCATGATAATTTTCGTTTGAATGGCATGTGCAATGAAAAAGACTTGTGTTGTGTTACGGGAAAATATTCCTGGAATTTTCGGGATCAAGCAGACAGTGGTAAAAACTATTGCAATGAAAAAGATAGAAGCAACAAAAGACAAGGTGGATGGAACGCTTGAAAAAGGATTAGATATTACGTTGTCGTTACGCGACACCCTGACGTTGTCGTTTACATTTACGTTTTTGTATATAATATATATGTACATCTCTAGGATAAATTTTAGTTTGGTTCTTTTGCTAGAAGGTAGAAGGCGTGGTCAGTGCTCAACGGTAACGCGCACCTTTACACCTGCTCATCATGACTAAAGGACACGCCCTCTCGCGGAATTTCGCTTTTCTCGGTGCCGCCCTCTGCTCTCAAATTTTATCTCTCTTTATCTCAGCCACTTGAAGGATTTAAAGTTGCTGCTTCTCTATTTTTCTCTATTGTATTCATCTTCAATGTGTACCTATCTATCTATATACCGAATAGTTTGGTGCTCCCACTATGGATATGCACCTCCACCTCTATCGAACACCACCCAACTACCTCACCACCCTTTCCACCCAAAAAGCATTTCTGTCTGTCAAGTTTTTTTTATTTTTATTATAATTCTTCTTCGTTTACTTATGTATTATCATCTATTTTGTCTATTTTCAGACTAGCATTGTGTTGAAGAATTTTTATATTCAAATATCTACATAACGAATCATCAGTTATCTCTTCTTTTGCAATTTTTATTTTTTTTCTTCCGTACAATATTTTTTATTATTAGAAAAAGTCTACTATCTAACAAGTGATATCTTAAGATATTTAAACTTAACCTCACATCTCCTTTAAGATATGCGTATATCTTAAGAAGACAACAATATGATTTAGTTCTTGGTGATGAGGCATATTGTGCATACAACTATATATCAAATGTAATTTAAAACAATATAGCATGTTTTGGATGATACAGTAGTTAAAATTATACTGTGTAATACAATCTGATATGCTAACCAGAGGCAAAATGTCGGAAGTTATGCTAAAGCAACAAGGTTAGGCATTCCCCTATTTAGCAACATCTCAAAGAGTATATCTACATGCACACGCATGCAGTAATTATCGTCTTAATGAAGCACACGATCGATATAATGTGATGATATGCCTCAGGAAATACCAAATCACAAATTATCTACACATATTTATATACATATGCACACAAAAGCAGCTATATACATTTTATCGTTTCAAGTTTTGTTCGTATCTACATATAGACATCCAAACAAAAAACTTGTAAACTTTATGAAAAAAAGATTTTACACTGGACTTTCTTTGTATTAACGACTATTTTATTTTTATGTCAAACTATTCAAATTTAACGATCACATGGCAAAATAAAACGCACTAAATCTATACGTCAATACAGACTTAATGCATATATATATATTGATCGTAAAATAGAAAAGCTTTTTGATCATTATATACTATTTTATAGAGCTCTGGAATTTTATACTATTTTCTTCTTCATAGACGCATGTGAATAAATATAATATGAATTTTATTTTTTAACGCACATCTTTACGACGTATGAAATGGAAAATTTTACAAAGCTCGAATTGTCATAATGTGATGATGACGAATTGAATTGATAAATTGAAAAAAAAATAGTAAAGTCCATCTTGAAAAATTGAATTATAAAGTCAATCTGTTGGGATATTCTTTTAATGACAGAAAAAAATATATATTTTTTTATAATGAAAAATAAGAATAAATTTTGAGAGTAGCACGTGGATGTTTGCGACGCGCGCCACTCTAAATATCAAGTCCATGTTGCTTGTATATCCATCGAGAGGGTGCTTTTATATCCCTCGTAATACTCCTCTCCACTTGTTGTGCTTTTACCGTGTTGCTATGTTGCCTTGTGTATCGAGAAAGTTCAACGCAAAGCCAGACGATGCTTTTTATCCCATTCCCTCAAAATATTGCTGAATCAACAGGCGTTTTATACAACTATATATTTTCTCTCCCTCAAATATTATTTCAACCCTTCGTTATATATTTTGAATGACTCATTGTCATCATTGAAATCATCACTTGTATTTGTCCCCTCAACTAACAATCATCATCATCAAAAGCATCAAAA
The DNA here is from genome assembly GCA_030523065.1 of Aphidius colemani. NCBI lineage: Eukaryota > Metazoa > Arthropoda > Insecta > Hymenoptera > Braconidae > Aphidius > Aphidius colemani. The sequence continues at coordinate 36,022 of JAPYYR010000058.1, read as the reverse complement.
GCTTTTATGATGAAAAAAATTCTTTATTTTTTCAAGTTTTAAATAAACTTTTCTATGAATTTTACATTATAATTATTTTTATTTAATTTTATTAAGCAAAGATTGAATATTTAAAAAAATTTAATGTAAATTTTAATTTTATTATTAATATTTACAAATGGGAATGTGTAAATTATTGAAAATCGTGATGAGAGTTCATTTAAATTTAATACGGAAATACGGAAATGTATTTTTGATGAATTTTCATATGGAAAATATTTTTAAAAATTCATGATAATCAAGACGTCGTTTCGACAAGTTTTTGATAAAATTCATAGATCATTGGTAAAAGTAAGTTAAATTTAACTAATACAAGGGTGGAAAAAAAGAGGGTTATACGCATTCAACATCAGGATCTTTAACTCGTCTGTTGGATAGCCAAGACCTCTGCCTTTGACTTACTTGGTATGCAAGTAGCACAGCCATTCATCTCTCGATCTCCGGCAGTCCCAACCTCCGGATATAAATTAGCTTTTGTTTAGCATTCAATGCAAGAAGTAACCTTACTCTTCTATTTCATTCACTCTACCTTTTACTCTCACCCCCATACTTATCTATCTATCTATCTCAATCACACTTTTACATATACAAATGCATTTACGTGAATAAAGCTTTTTACAATTTGTCTATACAATTAATCCAACTTTTTTCCTAGCAATTAAAACCAATTTTTTTTTCTCTCATAAATTGCAGCCATTTGAAAGAAATTTATACTTTTGATGTTTCGTAAATGTAAATTTTCAGTATTTCTGATATTTTAAATGGACCAACTTGTTTTATCTATTAAAATTTTTGAGCATTTATAAACTTTTAAAATTTTACTTTTAGGGTAAATTAAAATTATACAGAATAAAAGTTTCATCCGATGCATGATTGAAATGTAGTTTTTGAAAGTGAAAAAAAAAAAATGAGATGGTGAATTTTTAACTTCAATTCGAATATTTAGTTGTGGAACTGAAAAGCTTTGAATATAAATAAAGTTGGCTAATTAATAAATGTGAAAATGCATTAGCATGAGACGTCCACACAGTAAAATCGGACACGGGTTAATGTTGAGTCAGATGGGGGTTTTGGCTTTTGGGTTTTGGCACAAAACTATATATATATCCAAGAGGAATTATAAAATAATAAAGACAAAATTACGTAATGCGAGGATCAGATGAGAATTAGAGGACAATGAGGAGATGGCTAACAGCCTTGTTAGATATCTTTGCACAAGTGTATATGTGTATATGAGAAAATTGAGAAAATTGAGAGAAAGAGAAAGTGAATTGGGTTGTTGGTAAAGATTAACAGAGAAAATATAATGGGGATATATTCACCCCACGTTAGAAAGGGATGAAGTAGTTTGAAAACCAGACGTCTTAATGTTTGCAACGTCTGCCTGTGTTAACCTATAACCTCTCTCTCCTTGAATCTTTGACATTATGTGTTTCCAATAAAATCATAATCCAATTTCAAATGGATCAATATCTATACATAAATATGAAAACAAAACGTCTCGCATAAATATTTAGTCAACGATTTTTTATTTTTTTCTCAATTATTCTACTTTTATAATGAAATCTATTTCTTGAATAGAAAATAACACCAAAATATATATAAAATTAGTAGTCTACAAGCAAATAGCAACTTTGTAAATGCTAACAATGTTATGTAATTAGGTAAAAAGTTGTGTAATCAAGAAGTACATCTTCACAGAGTGATTGCCACAACGTATTTCTCTCTTTCTTTTTTTAACCCACCCTCTTTGATTTCCTTTTGCACACCCTATCTTCGTATTAAAATAGTCACTAGAAATGAGTGGAAGAAATAAATATAGAAAGAGAAAAAAAGAATCAGTGAGTGTGAGTTGTGCTCTGCATATCTTAAAACCCAGGGGTTGGGAAGGAAGCTGAGAAGACTCTACGGATTTTTTTTTTTTAGCTGCGATTCATATCACAAAAGGGGGTGGCATAAATTTTTAACCCATGATTTTCTTTCTACTGTATATACATTCATGAAAAAAAATACAATAAAAAAAAAAATAAATATTTATATTAGCTCTTTAATTTAAGAACTTGAAAATGAGAAAAAGAAAATTATTATTTTTTGCTGATTGCATTTTGAAAATCGATATTAAATCTAAATAAAAAAATCAGAGAAAAAAAAAAACAATGATGATTGTGTTGTGATTCAGTTGAGATAATAGAAATGTCAGCATTTTTTATCATTGCAAATATTTCAATGGCGATTACTTTGTATGGTCGTGTAGAGACTGAAATTATTGTCACGTCATTAGTTGTTTATATAAATGCTCACGTGCCGACATGAGCCAGTCGACTTAATATATATTTAAACCGATTTGTAATATTGTAACACGGCACTCGATACTACAGTGTTGCAACCTCGCAAAAATTGCCAAGAAATTATTATTTTTTTCAATTGTGCAAATGAGCTGAAACATTTGTATCTTGACTATGTATTTTGTATCTAATTTCATTCGAAAAAGGAAAATTTAATTAAAATGAAAAGAAATAAATAAACGTATATAAATACAGAGTCAAAATTACGGTGTCTATTTTCATTTTTATTTTTTAAACACTTGATGGAAGCATCATGTTTACATAAATTTAATATTTCATATAAACCAAAATACGGTTGCATGGATAATTTTAATTCGAGTCTTGTTAGCTGTTGAATTAGCTTAAAAAAATTTGCCAAGAAAAATAAAATAATAATAAATTTGTTTTTTATATTTTTAAACAAGGGGAAATGAGGTGAAGATTAAATAAAAACACGAGCTTTAATGTTCAAGTGAAAAGGGAGAAAAAAACAAAATTATATGTATATGAAAAAGGAAAAATAAAAAAATAAAAGAAAAATACTGAAGAAACGGACTCTAAGACAAATAGCTGAGGGAAAACAAAGCGTATTATAAATACGAGAGGTCGAGGAGTATCTCCCTCGAAGGGAATGGCAGAAATTCTTTGCGAAAAAAAAATAAAATAAAAGGGCAGTCCTTTTTTTTCCTTTACCCTACTGTTGAAAAATAACGGAAAGAGGTGACAACGACACGGCATTTATGACCGGACGGGAGTTACATTTTTACTTTTTTTAACAATGAAAAAGCCAGACTTCTTTCACCATTCACTTTGCCATCTTAAAACCTGCAAATTACAATTTTTCTTTCCTGTCTATTCCTCTAATTTTTTTTTTTTTTCCCTGTACTATATACATACACCCATTGTCACACAACAATATTCATAACTGTTGTAATTTATTTATTATATTTTATTTATTCTGATAAATATTAAGTAGGATCTTCAAATAAATACAATTATTGTATATAAATTCACGTAATATGAATATTCATAGTTGGTTCAAAGATTTGCGGCCATTTAAATTGAATTTTATGGACTCTAAAGTCGTAATGGGTCGTTATGAGAAAATTTAATGGACAACAGATATAGCTCTTAGTGTTTAGACTGTTCAATGTAAGTCTACTAAACACTTGATAAAATTACTTTGACCTTAACAATTGAATAGAACTGTTGATAATTTTTTTTCTTCATTTGTTATTTATTATTGATATTTTATAGTCATACGTATATAACCGACTGATATAATACAATAATAAATTTATGCATAGAATTATATCACAAATAAAACACTCGAGAGTTTATTTGCAATATAAATATTCTGTAGTTTTTTAATTTTGATTTATAATAATTTCAATAAATAAAAGGTCAATTGTGTCTGAAAAAATTTCTATCATAAAATTGATTCAACAAAACAAAACTGCACAAGGAAAAGTTTGCATTTACTGTATCGCTCTTATAATATATAAAAGTAATAAAATAATTTTTGATAATGTAAATTTATTTTGATTCGACTAATTAAATTGTAGTTTTACTAAACTTGAATTTTAATATGAATCGAAACAGAGTTAAACCTTTTATGTGCCGCTTAAATTGTATGAAAAAATTGATTGATTTTTGTTGTTTTAGGACGCAAATCAATAGATAGAAAAAATTTGATAAATAAAAAATATTAAAAGACTTACATTAGGTCGAGTGTGACTGCGTTGATTCAGCTGCCAAGCTGCCGTGGTTGGCTGAAAGTGTTCCTTTCCCCAGGATCCAGTGTCAAAAGGATTTTCACCTAAATGTCCCTGCAACAAATGAAAAAAAAAACAACTATTAATTTATACAGTAAAATAAATTTAAAATAAATAAAAAAATTATTTATCTATAATATGAAGAAAGAATTTTAAGAACCGAGAGAAAAGAGCGAGCTAAGATCGTACGTCGTAGACTTTCATAAATTTACGAGTTTCGCGGCGATTCTTTTGGCCATTCTTTCCATCCGGCGAATTTTTTCATATAATATATTCTTGAAAAAGGCTATATGGAAAGTAAGAAAAAAAAAAGGCAGGGAAAAAGTATATCACTAAAAAAGAAAAAGAAAAATAGCAACTTGGCTTCTTCTCCTTGACTTTACACCCCATAAGCCTTATTTTCTTTTAACTCATCTTCTAACCTAGAATCTTTCTCGTGTGCTTCTTCAAAATATAAATCAAGTGTTATAATGAGAACGATTCGTCTTTCAAAAAAAATAAAAAATTATTTTTTTTATTATCTCACCTATACACATACTCAAGCCACATCAAATTGCATTATGAAAAATAATATTTTTTAAATTACATTCTCAAATTTAAATAATATAATATTACGCATATGACTACAAAAAAATAAAAACGCAACAATAATTTTCAATAAAAATAAATATTTAATTAAAAAATTGTATATCATAAATTGATTACCAAGCAGAAATAGAAGTTTACAATTAATTTTTTATACATTTTGTAAATGTAAATTATCATAACGTAATTCAATATGATTATTTGTTTTTATACTTATAAACAATTTATTCTGTAAATACTGAATAAGCATATACAATGTTGTCATCTATATACTCATATAGCATATGCGATTGTCCATTTATAAATGTTTTATCTATCGACTCATGTTTCTAATCGATAAACACATTGTTTTATTTTTTTAATTTCTATTTTACTCTTTCGTGCTTATGTTCTTCAACTGCGAGGATAAATGTATTATTAACATTTGTGTGGTATATGTGAGGATGTTTGTATATTTGCTACAGTGGAAATAAACAGTCAGCAAGGTAAATAACTCGACTGGGTTGTTACGTACACAGTTGAGGACGCACTCCTTTCTGAGGCACGTCGAAGCTAACTTTTTGCGGTTTTTTTTCATTTTATTTTTATACATTTTTTTCTTCACTGTTTTTTTAATTTTTTTTCTATTCAGAATAATACAAACAATCATGCTTACAGTGTAGATATGTATAGAGAATAAAATTAAAAAAACAAAAATACTAATAATAAAGAGTAAGAGAATATAAGAAGAGGCCTACATTATGACCCTCATTTGCATGTGTGCAAATGCACTCGAATACACATATGCACATTTTCAATACACTCGTTATTGAATGTGTTGATTGTTGTAATTGCATTTTCAAATAGACGCTAGAGCTTGAGGACAAAAGAAATTTATATTTATAAAACAACAATAAGTTGATGATAATAGCAGGATGGGAAGAAGTTTAAATGACAAATAAAACAAACAATCGATCAATAGATATATAGCGGTTTTTTTTTTTGACATATAAAAAAATATTAACACAGAAATAATAAACAAGTGTTATGCTCATTTTGATATTATTTAGATTCAACTGACATCAACACGTATTGGCTATTGTTGTGATTTGATATGTTTATATTTATGCATATCGTATACATCATTCTATCGGCTGTAATATGCGAATCTGACCCTAGGCTCTTGGCCTTCTACTCGACAACAACAGTTCCGGTTGGAAAATCGTAATACGAATAATATTCAAGGGGGGTTGCTTTATAAATTGACCGATTTTTGAACTTTTCCAGCTTTGCGTTTTTAAATAGGTATAGAATATAATCAAGGGAGTAAGGGTATATTCTATCGGCTGTACTATACGAATCTGACTCTAGGCTCTTAGTGTCCTACTCGACAACAAACGTTCCGGTTGTAAAACTACGATACAGATAATATTCAGGAGGGATTGCTTTATCTATTCACCAATTTTCAGACTTTTTTGACGGTGCATTTTCTTTTAATTCAAAAAGTAGAAAACAAGGAAGTAAAGGTTATATCGGCTGTACTTTATACGAATCTGACTGTAGGCTCTCAGTGTCCTACTCGAAAACAAACGTTCCGGTTGTAAAACTACGATACAGATAATATTCAGGGGGGATTGCTCAATCTATTTACCAATTTTCAGACTTTTCTGACGGTGCAATTTTTTTTTTTACTAGAAAAATGGAAAACATGGGAGTCAGATATTCTATACGAATCTGACCCTAGGCTCTTATAGTGTTCTACTCGACAACAAACATTCCGATTGAGAAATTGTAATACGGATAATATTCAGGGGGGACAGCTTTACTTCTTGATTAATTTTTTAAATTTTCCAGCTTGGCGTTTGTTTTTAAATATAATCAAGACACATAAGAACACATATACAGCCGAGGGCGCGAGGCTGCTTTCGTTATGACAAAAAACATAACGAACAGAATGAATGAAATTTATAAAATCAATGATGATGGTTCAGTATATTACATATTTGAGTAGTCAGATTCAAGAAGACAGGTTTGACATCTGTACATTGAAGTACTTTATCAAAAAAAATATAGCCGGTATGTATGTAAAATATGAACTCTTTAAATTTGTCATAATAATCAAGTAAATTTACTGTTTGGTTAAATAATGCGAGTGTTCGTGTTACGAATAAATGAAACATGTATATATAACTGAAGATGAAGAGGAAGAAGAAGAGATGTGACAATAAACTCACGAAGTTGTATCACGTTGAAAATAATCTACTGAATGTAATCTCAAAGTATTTGAGATTATTTCTGAATTCATTCAACGTGTTTCACGTGTTGTGTACATACATCACAACTGTATACGTGTTTTAAATTCTCACCAATATATATATGGCATACAAAAATTGAGAAAGGTGTGAAAAATTTGTGTCTCAATTTTATATACGTTGGAAAAATAAAACAAAAAAAATAAATAAATCATTGCGGAGTTAAGACAGGACTGTATAATTGGCAATATCTATCGAATTTAAACAATAAATCTAAAAAAAAAACAACAAAAGCTCTCAAGGGGCTTCAAAATTCGAGTGGAGGCAATAAAACACTGGGTGGTATCACAAACTAAAAGATATATGTGTGTATTTTAGCATTTGAAAAATAAAATCAAAAAAGGAAATTTAAATGATACAGTCTATGAAATATACATTTTATTGTGAGAATAATAATTCTGGCATAAAAAAAAATTCATAATTTGCTATATTTGTCTGTATTGAATAGCAAATAATTGAATGATAATTACAATGAAATTAATTGTCGTTATAAAATTATATAAATGAAACAATTGCCACGTTATTTGCGTTATGATAAAAATAAAAAGAGGGTTTACATATTGAAAATATCTAGAGTAACATAGGCAGCTGCAACTGACACTATGATTACATGAAAGTTGTTTGTGGACGGGGTTTACAGATGTTGCACCGAAAGTAAAGTGAGGCGTAAACTCACCGATAAACAATATAAAAGCTGGCCTCGAATGAACGATACTGTACGGGGAAGAGATGAGAAAATATAAACGAACAGGATATGTGAATACAATATATATACAAATATAAATACAGACAAACGCAAGTATATAAATATATATAAACAAAAATTTGTATACAAGAAAAAAAAAAACGTAAAATAAATAAATGAAAGATATAAAAAATAATAAAAAAAAATAAGTCAGGGCATTGACATTAGAATATACATATGAATTACTTGAATAAACAAAAATATATATTTGGAAAAAATAAATGTCGCTTACATGGAAAGTCAATTTGCATTCACGAGTATTACGTTTTAATACAGTAAAATGAAGAAATAAGAAAAAAAACTATGTGCTTCTTCAACACTGTATAAAATAATATGAATAAATATTCATATTTTTTTGTATTGATTTATTTCTATATTTGTAAGAAATAAGAAAAAAAAAAAGCAATCTATAGAATGATAAAACAAAAATGGCTAAGGGCTGAATGAATACATAATGTTTATGTGAAAAATTAAATACGTGCTTTTTTTTCTTCGTCTCAAAAGCACATGATTTAAAGAAGAAAACTATTATTATTATTTTCATAATTTTCTGAGAAATATTATTAATATCACTCATCATACAAGAGTGTATGTAATTTATTGTTTATTTTTAAAATATATTTATATTATTTATTTTTTAAACTTCCTTTTATTTATTCATTCATTTTTTTTTCTCTCCTCAAGCACACACATTCCCGTCATTGAAATTTGCATATATATATAAATAAATATTTTTAAGTAAATTTAATTTTTTCTTGTTAAATTTTTAACTATTATTATTATTTATTATTGTTATTTTTTCTTTTGAGAATCGTTATGCTTAACGATGGTAAATAGCGGCAATGGCTAGATACTGGTTGAGACGAGTAAATGTTATGTGGCCAAGCGTGGTTGCGGCCTCTAAAAATAAATGTGTTGTTTATTCACAAGTAAACCGGATGCCGTTGTTTGCTTTGGAGCAAATTGTTTTGTTCAGTTTTGCTGAGGCACGAAGCGAGAAAATAAAATTTAAAAAAACGCGGCACGCGGCTCTCCTCAAAACTCACAAATATATAAAGTCAAAAACCTCATCCTCATGTGTCGTCTCTCCTTGTTTTAAAGAAAAAAGAGCAAAGGAATAATTGATTGTTTCGTCCCTCAGTGAAAATCTTTGACATTTCAAGAAATATAATTAGAAAATTTTAATCAAAGAACAAAGAATAAATAATACATTAATTGGGTAAAATTAGACGTAGTATAATGCATGTTGTATGAGCATTATGAGGACACTTGTTCAAACATTTTAATCGACCGATAAACAAATAATTTATACATGCCACGTGTACGATGTTAAAATGAAAATGAATTGTATCATGAATAATTTTGTAACTGTATATGCTCATGTTGTTTAAATTAATTGTCAATTAATTATAAAATATTATTGAAGACAATAATTATACATTTGATTGTCGTCCATGAGTTTATTGTTTTTTTTTCTTTTTATTTATAAAAATTATGTGTGTTATTTGTAAATGAAATTTGACATATTTGCTAATTTTTGTTTTACATTGAATTATACTCGCAGGGATATAAATATAGTTGTTTTAGTTAACTGAAATTGTTCTAATTTAGTTAAAAGCTGTGCAGAATACAAGCGACCTAGATGGCCATTCAGTTGAGCAAGATTTTCGATGTGACTGAAGGGTGCAAGTGCCAAAACGCTAGAAACATTGCCAGAGAATACGGGGAGAGAAAGTGAAAATGCCGCGGCTGTTAATCTTGATTTAATCCTTGACAAGCACTTAAGCAGCCTCCCTAAACTGCCATTAAATACGTTGGTGACTACCCGACACGCTAGACTTACATGTACCCTGTATAACCCTTTTAAAATTAAACGGAAAAATCATTTTAAGAATTCGTAATGAAAAAAAAAATGATAATAATATACAAGACAAGACGTATATATATTGAAATAAAATAAAAAAAAAAAAAAGCGATCATTGACGTAGATTTATTGATCAGAAAAGTATATAGCAAAGTTTATAATAAGCAAACTGCTAATTTCATAGAAAAAATTTACTGTGTAACATAAAATTATATGATATTTTTAAATGAGAAAAATTCAAGTAAAATAATTTACTTTTTTACTATATAATTCAACTTGAATGAATCAGATACACATTATTTATTTAAAATAAAAAGTTTAATAAAATTTTACAATATTTATCAGTTGAACTATTTTAAATGAAAAAAAAAAAAAAAAAATTTATATAAAAATATTGTAATTTAATAAATGAATAAAAATTTTATAAATATACAGACAAAAATCATGTATTATAAATTAAAATGAATTTAATTTTTTTTTTTATCTAAATTTATATATTTTCATAAAAAATATCGAAAGCATGACTTGGTGCATTTTCCAGTATAGTCAGCCTCTAGGCACCATAAAAGATGTGAGAAAATATAAGTTTTAAAGAAAAATAAAATAAAAGAATTTACAAAGAGGGGTAAAAAAGTTTTTATTTATGCGGTAAAAAATAGAGTATGAGGGACCTCAAGTATCATATTTAATTTTTATTATATCAGAATACGCATTGGTTCCATACTGTATTCTCTACTTTGTGAATGACTATATACTTCTCAGTGAATGTATATGTAAATATAGAATGATACATTGGACACTCACTTATAAACACCCCATTTTTATTCCTGCTGCGTTTCACCACCCATTTATCCTCCCTACATTATGTTTTTTATTTTTTACTCTATTAAATTTATTTATTTATTTTTTATTTTTATATTTAAATTTCGTTCATACGGTCGAGAGATCGAGACTTTTAGTGGCACATGAGGTTATCAAAAATTTTCCTAATTTTAAAAAATCATATATAATAATTTATTCAAAGAAATTTTCTTTACAATATAAATTATAAATAAAAAAAAAAAAAAATGAGACATGACGTTGCTGTGTGCTATAAACTTATTGGTATTCCATGTAAATTTTTTTCATGTCAAATTGAATTTAGATATGGTTTTATAACAAGACGACTCACGACATGTCTCACCATTCATTGATTGACGCTGATTTGGTATTGGATTTATCTATACAAATTTGAAAATATCTGACCTTTTTTTTCGCACGAATGATATTCACATACATGGTCATTCTCAATTGAGGGGACCTCTTCAAATATTCTTCCAAGTATATCTTCCACTCACTGGACACATGTCAATTCAAACGAGAAATTTTTACTAGTGCCAATCTTATATATTATATATGTATATTCAGAACATTTGAATTGTGTAAATAAAGTGTTGAAAATAAAGTAAAGTTTCAAGTTTTTATGTATATGATAAAAAAAAAAACGAATTTTTGTAAAATTTTTTGCTATTTAGAATAGACGAGAGACGTCGTCTCAACAGGGTTTATTTATTATTTTACGTAGAGTTTTTTTTAACGTCAATAACACCTAACATTGTGCTATGTATGTATGTATGGTATATATATACAAAGCATTAGCATTTTTTTGTTGTTTAAAACTGAAATATACGCGGCGGGTTTGAGCGTCGTGAAGAGAGTGGCTGAACGTGCTGGAACGTGCCTCTGTACTAGGAAGGTTTTGATCTTCAAATAAGTGGGTTCGCGCTCTTCTGAATATAAAAATTTTTACTTGTGTGCTAAAAGATTCAGAATAGGCGATGTATAGTATCCTGACCATGGCAAAGATATACTTGTCACACAAATGACATTGAAAAACATAAAAAAAAAAAAAGATAAAAATGTTGTCTTCATATTTGATAGCAATAATTTGAAGATTAGATATGAATATTTAATGGTGCAATATATCATAACAGGTAATGCACCATCTGGTCCGTCATTTTCACTTCTATACACACACTTATACACCTTTTGTATGGAGAAGTTGAAATGCCAGCATCCCCATTACAGTACCAACAAGCCGACTCTAAAATTCAAGATGAAACTTTGCTTCTCACCAAAGCCATATGTATTTACATTTATATACAATGCATATGTAGAATTATCACACAAACACACACACATTTACATATAAATTTGCATGTTCTCAGATATTCTAAGAAGAAAATGTATAGAAATCTGTGAGGTACACAATCGTTTTCATCGCTACTAAACCGTACCAATTACAAACACTAGCGGCTTCACTATACCCAATGTTAACTAAACACTAAATACTAACGATACACATCTCATTTACCAGTGTGTGGCTTTTGTAAACGCGCGTGTTTACCAGAAATAAGTTAAATCTTAGAAAGCCATATGTATGCATAATTTTTTTCTGTTTATATATTGTGATATACATTTGTATACCGAAAATATATTATATTATAATACCAACTATTAACTATGACAAATGTTTCAAGAGTTAAATTTTATATGTTACTATTGTAGCATTGTTTTCCTCATTAACTGTAACACCAAACGAATTTAGAACTGAGCAAATATTTTCGACAAAATATATATGTATATTCAACTACACACTCGTCTAAATATATATTCTAAGCTGAAATAATAATAACGACTTGCAAAATTATTTCACAAAACAATCACGATAATAACAATGTTTGCAAAATAAAAAAAAAAATAAAAAAAACATTGTCAAATAATATATAATTTTTAAGAAGTAATAAAAAAAATTATTTAAAGTTGTAAAGATTATCAAGATTATAATAATGTTTATTACATTTATATATGTAATTTTCTATTTATTTATTTGTTTAATTTGTTTCTTTTTTTTTTTGAAGTCACTGTGTGTTACGAGCTTTGAATTGCCAGATACCGTGCTTATTTTATTTAATGAATGGCATTGGTTCTACACATGCAACCCGACAATACAGTCAAACATAGTGGGTGGTCATGCCGGAAGTTGAAGAGAAAAACAAAAAGTTAAAAAAAGATGGAAAATAACACAACACATTTTGTTGTGCAATTAAGATATGCAACAAAATGAAATAATAAATTCAATTTAATAATTATTAATAAATTATTAAAATAAAAATCAATAACAGTTTTGTGTGCTGCACAATGTTGAATAGACCCAGTTGTAAACACCCTTATGCTTTAATAGTCATTTAGCACAGTTGGCCAATGTAATTCAATGCTAAATAATAATCTTGATTTGTATTAAATGTGCTTCAGTATGATCTCAAAGTATTCTAAAGTCTTGACCACAAAAGGGTTTCAACGTGGCCAAAAGATACTTTGTCTATAAATTTTAGTTTGTGGTTTATTTAGTCACCCCAAAAGTACAAGTTAAAATTGAAAAAATAAATAAATAATTGTAATAATATAGGGCTGCAAGTAATCCCACACACTGGTCAAGAGATTTTTTTTTTTAAAATAATCAATTTACCCGAACAACGAGTGTTATAGTTTAATAATTAATTGAACTGCGGTTTTTTTTTGAAATTTTTGATAAATAAAAAAAGGCAAAGACCCCTATTGAACCCCTCAAATACTCAAAACTTAATAAATTATTCAAATAAAAAACATTCTAAAAACTTGAACAGTTATTTTATGCTCTTTAATTTGTAATTTCATTTTTTTTTTAGGCATAAAACAAACTGACAGTATTTAATAATAGGTATAGACACAATTTTTACATTCATGTGAATATGTAAAGTTTAGGGAGACGTTGGTTGGTTATATGAAAAAAATTTACTGTCAATTTCAATCGCATTTTCTACTACTTCAGTCAAATTGATGTGAGTATTTTGGAGGTGATTTTGAGGTATATAAGGGAGAAAAAAAAAGAGGAAAGAGGAGACAAGGTAGTTGGAACAAATTTTACAAGTTTGCCCGGTACAGAGAGCCTAACCCTCCGTCTCGTTACTCCAGTCTTTTAATGAGACTCTTTTTATATACTCGTCTCAGGCTAAATGTTGTTGCCAAACCTCGTTTCGGCGATACGGATCAGCATGCCAGACCTCTATACTCATCACAGTATATTTTTTATTCTACCTATAATGGACAAGCCGCGCCAACTCGTCTTGGTACCTCTTTCTGATGCACAAAACTTACATTCTATACTTTTGCTTTTCATTTATTCACGGTAAGTTTCAAAGTTGCAAGTTTAAATTTTAATATAAGTCTGGTATTTTTTCTTATACTAACCTACCTCAATCAACTTTTTCGTGATTGTTCAACTGACAAATAAATAATATAAAACAAAAAAAAATATGTATTCACGCTCAAAGATTAAATTAACGTCATCATATTAAATGAAAATTTAAATACATTTTTTTTTGTTGGACTCTTTAACCTACTGGAATAATAAATTCATAATGTATTTCAGCGATCGATCAAAATAATCATTCAATAATGTAATTGTATATTCAGCCTGGGTCATGGCTGTCAATCTTTCTGAACAAGTTTAACAGTGACACGATAATACACTTGATTATTGCATTATTCTCATCAATTATTTTTTGAATTTTATAAATAATAGTACAAATTTTTCAGTTTTACCAAAAAATACAATTTTTAATTTTCACTTTATTCATACAAAATAAAATGAAAAAATCGATAAAAGATAAAATTGCCTTAATGTATTTATAATAAAAACAATTTCATTAGATTTTAACATGAAAGTGCTTTTATTTTATTTGACTGTTGTCTCAATATAATTTCTTGTTGAATTATTAATTTCAATAACATGAATAAACCGATAATATTATTTAACATTTTAGTACCAGAAAATAACAAATATTTTCTGAGTAAAAAAAACAAGAAAGAAAAAAGTTTATGTCATAATAAATTTTTTTGGTTATTTCGTTAATTAGTTAATCACAAAATTATCGAAGTTGTAAAGTTTTTGTGTTGAATTCGAGCAACACAAGTGGCATTATACAACCAGTTCACAACGATATAATGTCGCTATGAAAAGGGTTTATGCGTAGTCATGGTAAAGGCATACTCTTAATTGCGAATTGGTAAAATAATTGAAACAACTCTCGTAAAAATAGTTTAAAAGTCGTAATTTGATCGTAAAAGTTGCAACCACAACGTGCTGCCATTATATATTTTAACGTGGTGAACTAGAAAAAGTAACGAACGAGTTTTGAATGTTGAAAAAAATATAAAAATAAATAAAGTGAATAGAAAATTGGTGGGATGTTTAAAATAACGGGTTAAAGTGTTGGCTGAAATATAAGCAGCAGCTATGAGATGTACTATGATGTTATATAGTCAAAGAATTGTAGGGGTTGAATATTTTGCAGCAACTAGGGAGAGAAAAAGCGACTGTGATCTTCTTCGCGGATAAGTCGTATGGTTTTGGCCCAATGAAATTGCATGATAAAATAAAGGGTAAACTCAGAGAGAAATAATAGTAAAAAGAAAAATAGAAAAAAACTAATAATACAAACTCTAAAACCCTCCCTGATCTATTTTCAACGCACCAAATATTTACAGTAAAAATAAAATTGATAATAATTAATTAAATTTTTCCAACAATGTAAATTATAATTTATCATTTTATCATGAATTTTTAAAATATTAAAATGATAATATTTTCTTGGAAAATTATTCTTATTACGTTTTTGTAGATAATGTTTTTTATTTATATAATTTTTACATTATTTCCACTGATTTTCTTGTCTTTATCTTTAATATTCAAACTCTGAAGCACAAAGTCGTGCAACTTTCACAAACGCCTCCACCTTTTCCCTTTTAGAATCTAGACTATACACCATAGAGATTCAGAAAATCTGAGAGTGAGATAATTACGGTAGAAAGTGTGGATATTATTTAACCAACATTTTCAGAAGGGTGTGTTTTAGAAAATGCAATGGTCTTGTGGTATGCTTGCTTCACTTTTGTTGGCTTATTATATATATATATACAACATAAACGGTCCAATCAAATATAAGTGCTCCGCGTGAGACAGTTTTCAAATTACTAAATATTCTTTATACATCTTAGACGACCAAGCAAAAATAATAATAACATTTATATAAAGAAAAATTAAAAATAAATATATATACACACTGTGAGCTTTGAAGCTGCAATTCGCATTTAAAAAATGATAAGCATCAAAAAATATAACCATGTTAATCCCTTCAGTTATTTCAAACTCTCCTATCCAAGACCTATTATATTTTTTTTTCTATTTTTTTCTTTTCTTTCCGCTCATTGCTCTCAGCATTCAACCCCTTAATTAACGACCAAAACTTTTCTACTTGTCGCTATTGTTATTTTTTATAATTTAATTTTTCTCATTGAATTTATTTTCATTTTTGGCAAAACAAATAAATAATGATTACATCATGTATTATTTTAATGGGAATGTATATACTGCGGCAATATGCTTGACGATAATTAAGTGTATATCAATTGGGGGTGGTTTTTTGAATGTTTATGTATATGTACGAGTTCTGGTTTTGTAAATTGGCATTGCCGCAAGCAGTGTACTTTCTCATCACAATACAGTCTTACTTCGAGCACCTTTTCCATTTAGAAAAACGCAATTTCCTTGTAACAATATAGCATAATAATGCTTGAGGGGTAAAATAAGAAGGCTAGTTAGTTAAAGAGAGAAGTAAAATATCAAAAAATTAAAAAAAAAAAAAGGCAATGAGGAAGGTTATTTTCATGAGGAAAAGAGGTTGAAGCCTCCTATACTCTTTATACTCCACTTTCAAACCACGTTTCGTTGTTAGAACAACCACCCAAACACCTCCGATTCACCATTACAGTTTGTAATGTACTTAGGCAACTTCTGTTTATACACACCAACTTTTCCAGCAACGGAAACCCTCAACTCACCCATTTTCAATCCCTCTATTTTTTAAACCCCCTTTACTCCTTTAAGCGTTTTTACCCTGATATCGTTTTTAATGTAGGAAAATTATCCTCACCCCTTGTCTGACCCCGAATAACTCATACTCTTGATAACCCCTTTTACTCACTCTCATCACGTAAGCCAGATTTATTTTTTTTTTTTCCAAAAATAAATAAAAATATTGTATATGAAAAAACAACAGAGAAAAGAAATAAAATTAATTCAACTTTATTTTTTTTTTCCCTCTGCAACTATTCAATATTTTTTTTTTTATCATGAATTTATCACGTAAGATTTTGGCAAAGTTTGTCTACAAGACCATCTAGAGCACCTGGTGTTCATCGAAAAATCAAAAGACAAACTTCAACTGCCATAAACAGGTCGAACGATTTGTTGTCGAGCTTTTTGTTTTTTCAACTTGTCTTTCAACAAAAAGAGAAAAAAAAAGATATTTATATATATAAATAAATAAAAAACTTTTAACGGTGGATAAAAAAAATAGAGGCAATGGTAAGCGTTTGAAAAGGGATGAAAGGAAGAAAAAAAATATATAAACTAACAGTGAAGAGTAAAAATGTCGACACCCTCCGGGGTTGTAAATAGGACTGAAAAACCATGTGATAATGAACCACATACTGTAAAAAGCTGTGACTCATTTTGATTGCAACTGCAACATGATACACATGTACTTTGTAAACTTAACAAACGTAAAAACAACTTGTCATATCTAATAATAACTCATTCTCAATAAAATACATTTACATAAAAATCTCATAGATGTATTATTATTCTTTTGTGTTTATTTTCATAGCTTTCATTTCATATTAAATTGTTTTGAAAAAAGAAAAGATTTATTTCATTTTTTTACTCATCAAAATAGAACTGACAATGAGATGCTCAAATGTCTATAGCATAGACAAAAGCAAAAAATAATTATTAAAACTACCAACATAATTTATATTTTATAAAAATTAAAAATAAAAAAAATTCCCATTACAAATTTTTCTAATTGTTCAATTAATATTTTCAATTTAATCCTGTATAGAGTATAAAATTGAGGATAAAAATAATTAGATAAAAAAATATATCCATGCACAAGTGCACAGCTAATTTAATCAATAAATAATATAAAAAAAAATTAGATGAATATGGGGAATTAAAAAATGCAACGAGCATATACTTTCGTTGTTATTTTTCTATCGTTCAGAAATAAATGATAAAAAACATTATTCCATGTATACTGGCAAGTAAACAAACGAGACTTTGCTTTTTCTCATTTGTCCCATCTCTGATTGCTAATGAAGACTAACCATATTAACTATGCAACAACTAAATAAAAAAAAAACTTGGGCATCAAACCAACTGAACATTGTGATGTTCAGAAGTGCGGAAAACGCTGTTCTCATTGCTGACCATCGGAGGTGAATTTTGTTGAAAGAGAGTGAGGGGTCAACGTTACTCACTTTTGCAAATCCCTTAGTCTCGTCATGACAATGTTGAGCAACGTGAATGCATCAAGCGTATGCGTGGGACAAGTATTTGTAACAAAGAGTTGCGCAAACATTGAATTTACAAGGGATATGTTTAGGAGTGAGATATAACCAGAGAAAGAGAGTCAATATTATTGCCTATCTAGAAAAACAAGATATACCCTTACACTGAACTTCGTTAGCAAGGTCCTTTTTTTATTATTTTTTTGCTTGTTATGCAATTTCAAAAATAAACTTTGATTAAAACGTGACGACTTTATTTGTTTTTTTTTTCATTTAAACTTATTCATGTTATTTTTAAAAAATATATAATTTTAGAATAAATTAATATTTAATAAATATGCTCATATTAAATTGCACTTAAAACATGATGATAAATAAATAACATTTATTTTTTGAAAAGATAATAATTTTCAGCATGTCAGTGTATGTTGTTGGTGGATATATAAATCGCGTATGAAATTTCAAGGAGTAATGTGTGAAGGGTTTGTGTATGCAACTATCCAATGGGCCGGAATTGCAACGATATATAAGACAAAAATATATAAGACAAAATGCAGATTGCGCAGTAAAAAAAAGGAGGAAGTGCATAATATTTGTATGATAATCGATACAATCACGTCATCGCGTGTTTACTGTGTTTCTCTTTTACTCTCTTTTCAATATGAGTACATACATTGTATGCATTCCATACCTATGTCAAAATGAGTTATAAAACTTTACCCATAACAATTATTTAGTATTAATTTCTAACCCATTAATTTGATTTTTTTTTTTTGTACATTTTTCTCTTTTGAATTGTAATTTTCATGAATATAATGTTGAAATATTTGTGAATTTTGTATTTCATTTTAATAACGAATTGATTGATATTTATTAAAAAGTAAAATAAATGTATTTGTAATACTGAGAAATAACAAGAATATTATATATTTGTTTGACATATTAATTTGTAACTGATAAACATGATATTTTATGGCTCTCAAAACATTGCAGTAATATGTTTTCACAAAATCAAATTATTATTGAAGCAGACCGATGACAAAGTGAATATTGAAATAAAATTTTAAATTAATATCAAAGCAACAAATTAAGGTAATAAAAAAAAGAATTATTCAAAGCACAATTTAAATATGTATTTTAATGATACTTTGATGAAAAATTATTGAAAATCAAAACTGTTTTTAATGGACAAACAAAAAATCATTTGATAAAGGTTACTGTATTTCACATGCGAATGTCAATATTGAAATAATGATTAAATAAAAAAAAAAAAAATAGTAATAATTTATATGTATGAAATTGCATTATATTCATATCAAAGTTATCATCTTTGTATTTCCAGTTGCCTAAAAATCATGTCCCCCTGGCAATGCTATAGTCAGTGTGTGTGGGTGGCAAGGGATGAACTTATATGTGACAAATTCAGCACGTTCTTTCTCGCTATGTGTCCTTTCAAAACTACACCTTTCTATCTATTTTTTTCTGTTACTTTTGACACCATTGCCCCACGGCATATGCCGACTATTATTATTTTCATTTCTTTCCGTTCGTACACGTCCACCAGACGTAATTCTCCCTGTCTATTATCCAACCTCTATCTTTATTTTTCTCCACCTACTACTACTCCTATCAACAGCCTAAAAATTCATTTTGTTTCTTTTTCCTTTTTTTTTATCTTCTATTTTTGATTTTTTGATATTTTTAGAAATCCCTCAATTCACAACTACCCTTACTTCAAATTCTATATCTACAACCCACCCCTTTTTCCTCCCCTTACAATATCTACTACCTTCATATATACGTACAAGCCCTCTTAGTTTGTACACGACACGTGGGCTAACGCTTACCGACACTTCCAGTTCCTTTGTCTTTTACAATGAATGAATGTGAAAAATAGGAAAAAAAAACGACATACAAAAATTGTGAACGCATTGAAAAAGAAGACGACTAAAATAAAAAAAAATATTTATAATAAAAAAGAAAAATGTAAAATAAAATAAACGATGAAAGATTTGATTATTTCCTGCGGCACGACTCACAGAAGTAAAGTATAAAGTGATATGTGAAAGTATATATTCGATTCACAGCCAAAAGTTTAATATGTATGTATGAAAAATATAATAATAAAACAAATAGTTGAAATAAAAAAGTAATGGTTTGAGGACAGGGTAACGAATCCCTTGGTGCGAATACCTTGACGTACAATATAATGTTATCAATATGTAGAAAAATCAAGAAAAATAGAGGGCTCACGAGTGATAATAGAAATCGATTCGTCAGCAAAAGCTTTTACATTTTGTCGCGTGGTTATTTCTTTTGCTCTTGTGCGGACTAGTGCATAGTATGGAAAAGCAAGAAAAAAACAAATAAATAGATAAATAATATGCCAAAAGGGCAGTTGGAAGATAGTGGTGTCCAAAATAAGAACGGGTGTATAGCTAGTATTTCGCTTACAAGTCTGATGGCTGATGGAAATCTTGTAAAATGGCCGGGTGAATAAGACAAATATTATATGGGGATCAATGGTGCTGGTGTGCGATTTATTTTCAGGGATTGCAAATCCGACAGCAGATGAGAATTGTATATATCTATATATGATGGTCAAAAGGCAATTGGAAAAGATAAACAGGGGAATTTCATTTTTTTCTTTTATTTTTTTATATTTAACACGGCTATTTATTTTCTCACTGGTTTTTTTTTTTTTTTCAACTTGCGGAAAACATCCGGGTGGTGCTTATTTCAAGTTAATTTACCCCCAGCTCATGTTTCCTTCTTGTTTCACGTTTTTATTTTTTTTCATGATCCTCTCACGTGCCCACTTTCATTCTCGTTAACCCCAGGGTTGTAAATTCATTGACCGACCGAAATACAGCCAGACAATTCGTAAGAGCACCCCAAACCCTATTTCGTCGCGCACACCACTCAAGACATTTTCACCGTCTTCATATAAATTTTATTCTCAATTGGCAATTTTTTTTGTTTTACTAATATATTAATAGCATCAACATAAAACTGATTAAATAAATAAATGAATATAATATTTTCAAGATAGAAAAAATAAAAGTTATTGAGTTAATATTTTATTGTTTGATAAATATATATTTTTTTTTTGTTTTGAAAATGAGGGTAAATAGCTTCTCAACGGATATAATTTTCTGTAGCAACAATGAACGCCAGACAAAAGCGTACCCACTGTGACACACGGACAATGCGAAAAAGCTGCCGGTCGCCCATAAATTGATTTGCTAAAGCGTTTCTAAAAGAAGCACCGAAAAAAAACACACACACAAACATATAAAATAAAAAAAAGAGCTTTGCCAAGCGGTTGTGTCGGGGTCGGTAGAGTCACCGCGGGCTTTTGTGCTTATACGCAAAAATTACGTCGTCGAGATGGTGATTGTATTTATGTTACATAATTACACGCCAAGCCACATAGTGACCTCTTGTATACAAGAATATGCCGCATAGTCAGTGATAGTTAATATGAAAAAAAAAAAGGACAAAAAAGAAAAAAAAATTCTATACACAGAGGAATGAATATGAAAAGAAAAAAAAAGAAAAAAGTAGCTTTTCCAGCGACGTGTGTGTTTGAAAAGCCTTACGGCATTTTTTTTTTTGCTGGTATATGGTCCACTGGTTACGCACTCTTTCTGTGTGTTACATAGAGCTTTTTTTTCCTACCAAATATTACATTTATATAGCCTCTTTCCTCTCTTAAAATTACCATCGTTCTATATTGCGTATAGAACAACCATCCACATTGGCTAATGAATAGAAATAATTTCTCGCGAAATTGTGCTTTTCGGTAGTTTTCAATTAACCAAACTCGTGCGCGTGGCTTTGTAAACGAGGCTTTAAGTTTTTATTTTAGCAGCACGTTATAACTAGCATGGGTTAGTATGTGAATACAGTTATAGGTTACCAAGACAAAAATGCATGCAGGTACACCAGGATAAAAGCCATTTGAAATTATATCAACCCTCAATTATTAAAAATGAAAAACCTCCGAAAAATATAGAACAAAAAAAAATATTAAAAAATAATAA
Source organism: Aphidius colemani (assembly GCA_030523065.1). NCBI lineage: Eukaryota > Metazoa > Arthropoda > Insecta > Hymenoptera > Braconidae > Aphidius > Aphidius colemani. Next base: position 13,923 of record JAPYYR010000058.1, on the reverse strand, counting down.
TTACAAGCTGGACTATGTCTTTTTTATTCTATCGATTGCTTTGTAAATTATCTTGTTGCAATATTTGCTAAAACATTTTTCCATAAAATAAAGATATAAAATGAAAATAAATGAATAAAAAATATAACAATTAACATTGTAAGGTTAATAACGATTGTAATATCACGTGTATGCGTTTATTCAGAGCCTTGTGGCCTACAGTATCTGTGTGGTTTGAGCATATAGATGATATTTATATACACGAAGGGTGGCTAAATTGAAATGTAGAAATAGAGAGTAGCCAATAGTTTTATATACAAAAGAGTATGAGAAGTAAACCTTCGCGAATAATATCGCGGTAATACCAGGCGTTCAATTATACACTGCTCGAGAAACTAGTTTATAGCCAATTGTTATTAAGGCCCGGTGTATGTGCTAAGTCTTTGGGTGAATATCCCTAACCATTCTCGAGTCAACTCTTCTCGGGCTCTTTCACCCACTACACATAATGAAAGCCACTATCCAAACGAATAACAAAAAAAAAAAAAGATTTACAATAAAAACTGAAGAAGCAGTTTAACAAAAAAATCATGATAAAAAATATACTTGAATGTATATATGCAAAATGGAAAAAAAATTGGTCCACATATTACAAATAAAATGAAATTAAAAGTTGTGAACGCAATTCTTTTTCATTTTATTCAGCTCTTTTTATATGTATAGGTATTATATTAACTGGGATGACCCGCATAGTTGTTACCTTTTTCGAAAACATTTTAATTAGTTTAATACTATATGCATTTAACTATTAACCAATGAGAGAATATTCACTATACTACAAACATTTACTCAGCACCAATTGAATAAAAAGTAAATAACATGGATATTTTATTTCATTACGAAAAGTGGATTAACAAATTTCAAACGAAACTTATTTGTCGCCATCATTATGGGTTTGTTTTTTTTTTGCCTCACATAACGAATTATCTGAGATGATCCGTTTGGAAATGTGACTTGAGTCATGTTGGGATCTTGAATCAAAGATATCTCCCAACAAAGTTTCAGAAAATTTTTCTATTTATACAATATAAAATGATATTGGATGTATGTATACTCATTTGTATTACTATAGATGGTAAATTATATAGATGTTGATAGAATAAATAGAATAGTATAGCCACAATTTACAGGGAAATGTCGTCGCGACGTAACGATTCTTCATGAAAATTGAGCTTTACTTTGTGGGGTATGACGTAGAGTAAGATATTGAGGAAGTCAACGAAGTAAAGAAAGAACAACAGTGATAAAAGAAAAAAAAAAAAAGAGGCACAAGAGTAGTAAGAGAGAGACAGCATCTTTAAATAATAGTCGATCGATTATTTTGATCTTTCATTTATTCAATGCCGGACAAGAATGAGAAGGCAAGGAGGGTAAAGTACTTTGAACTCACGTCAATGAGCCACGATGACGTCTCTCAGTATACCCAATGAACAATGCGCCACTGACCTGCAATACAAAATCACTAAATTCAATAAAAAAATTAAAAAAATAAAAGACTTTCATATGCAGAATGCAAATCTTTTCAATATATACAAAAGGAAAATATTCGAGGCAAAGTGATTTGTTAATTAACGAAATCGAAATAAATCCTCTAGAACAAAGGGAAGTATGGATACATTGGCAACAAACTGTGACAACAAAAATAAGGGTTAAAAAAATGATATCCAGAATAAATATATATGTATTTATATGCATTAAAACGGAAATACTCGAGCATTGAATTGTGTCGCACGCTGCCGCACGTATATGTATATATGAAGGGTCGGTGTCTGGCCAGACGGGCAGAAATGAAGCAGCAAGGGTTTTGTTTGTCCGGCTGTCCACCCCTTTTCTTCCTCATTCCAAATCTCCACCATTTATTCATTTTATATCAAGCACAGTATGAATTTTCTACCCCCCTTGAACCTTACTCTTTTACTCCCTCGTACCACTATCACTCTTTACGTAACAATGCACGCGTGTACATACAATGTTTGCCTACATCCTCGCATATATCTTTACTCAGCTCTAATATTGATTACTTCGAACGAATTTCGTGGCCCTCAGCTAACTTGCCAACTCAAGCTGATTTTTTTATTATTTTATTTTAAACTTGTTCTTTTATTTTTCCTTCAATTTCTCACTTTTATTATTTTTTTATTCAATGCAGCATTGTTTTCAAATACAATAGATTGATTGGAAATTGTTGAAAAGCTTTTTTCAGTAAAAAGCCTTGCAACAAAAATATTAACAATAATGAAAAGCAATAATATTGTGTGAGTAAAACAATATGAAAAGTCATTATATATGGATTATAGTATACAATTACAATAAGTTTGTATGCATATAATATACAGTGAGTTTGAATTTTGTATAATACATTAGTCTTCGAAGTAGTTGTATTTAGTTGAGTCGAAGGAGCTTTAAGGGGTATGAGGGTAAAGAGCCTTTGCCACCAAAGATCTTGGAAAGACCAAGTGGATAGTACAAGGTAATTGTATACGTAGAATGAGAATGGCAAGGTAAACAAAACTATGTAAGATTGCCCCATTAATATACATATCTTTTGGTTGAGTTGGGCCGAAGCAAGTGTACGTTATAAGTGGTAAACCCAAGGTGGATATATCCAAGGAACAAGCGAATATGAGCAAGGTGCTTTTGCTACTTGTTATATGCATACATTCACCTAACCACCTTGAACCTCTCGCTCTGTCTTTTTTAGACAAACCAACCAAGACGTTGGGATGGGTAGTCTTGGCCTCTACACAGACTTTGGGGGTTAGGCTCGTTCGAGAGCAAGGAGGGTATATACACAATGGATATTGAAGCTATAATTTACGGCTGATTGTTAACAGCGCAATCTATGGATTCCTTACGCCACCGCACACAAACCGAACCACTACTATACTCATACCACAACTATAATATAACCGTTCTATATTGAAGTATACCTTCTTGAATTTGTATCTGCCACCGCATATAAATATGATTTAATATTTTTTAAAATACTTTGTATGATGCATAATGATATTTTACGTTTAGTTGTAATTACATAGAACATGAAAATAAAATATTCATTGTATACATATCTGCATTGTTTGATTCAATGTATGATTGACTTGAATGATTCGACAAATTATCAATTCATTATCATATTAGCTACTTTACAAGACTTTGCTGACACGCGTAAGTCATGAGTAATACGTCCTATTATAAATTAATAAGGGAAAGGTTAAATCACCCAGACTGGTGTATACAAAATCAGCAAAAGCTGTATACAGTCTTTGAATGTTCATACATGTATTTATTATAGCTGGGTGCTTCCTTGCTCAAAGCAGCTGCATGAAAATCATGAATATTGGTGGAGAAGTTGGGTGTTTGGCAAGTAGAAATGTCGATGTTTGACCCGCCCTACAAGGAATTCATGAAGATCCCAATCAAGAACCAAGTATACCCCAAGTCTTGCAAATCCGTCTGCCACTTAAGCATTGGATGATAACGTATTAATCTAATCAGAGGACACAAAATTTCACCCAATGTTTGAAGGGACACATCGATATAAATAATCATTTTTTTTTTAATTAAATTGAACTGTACAAAATAAATGAAAATAATTGAATTACAAAAAAATGTATCAATTATATTGCCATGTCATTGATGGTATCTAATTATATTTCAATAAAATAGGTTGAATATTTGTGCATATAAATACAATAAAAAATAAAAGGTAAAATTAACTGAAAATTGATCTTGTTAAAGTGAAAATAGCCAACAGGTATTTAATGAAATATTAAAAATATTTTTCACGATAAAAATATTCATATTTTTCAATCAATTGATTCAATGTTTTTTATAAACTGAATGAAATTGTATTTTGATGAATAATTGTCAATAAATATACTTGAATTATTAAAAAATTAAAAAAAAAAACCTTCAAGTTTTAAAACAAACAAACAAGTATCGATATATTTGTTGATGAGGTTATGAACAGTGGCTGATTGATGATGTAGGTTGTGGTAAGAGTAAAGTGGACTTGTACAAATGGTCATCGATCGTTGCATGGTCTTATAGACATTGCCTACTTGGGATGCTGCCTGAGGATCTATGCTTGCCATTTCTCATCGACAATGTGAATGGTGTTGCGATGGTTTTGGTATGATGGAGCAAGCAAACAATGGGGCTAAAATTGTCAGACGTATAAGAACTGTCACCTCCCTCAATCTTTAGGACCTTCAAAAGCCGCTAGGCATCAGAACAAGTTCATCAAAGTCACTGTCCGACACAATCATCTTCAGTTGAAGAAACGAGACTTTCAATCATACTTGACATATAGTTTTTGTCGATTTCAGTATTAATGGTAAAATATTATGTCAAATATGTATCTAATATGTATAATTATGTTTCTTGTTTTATTTTTTTCTTTTATACTTATCATTTTATTCTGTTATTATATTTTTTCTTCAAGAGAATAACACTTTGGGGTTTACTGTTGACATCAAGTATAAACTGCCCACTGGGACCTTGTTAGTTCAATTCGCTTGAATAATCCACCCTCGTATAAAAAGAATTTTTTACCCATCCCTGTATATGTTAGTTCAACGTTATGTTGGCAACGAAAAAAAAAAGCAAAAAATGAAAATATAAAACACCTCTTAAAAGTTGAAATATTTGGTGTTGAATGTGTACAACAATATGGTCTAATTTTTTTTTATTTTTAGTAAAAACGTATAGTAAAAGATCGATGTTAACATATACGTACTGGAGTGGTCAGTTTGTCCACCCTTCCAAGTTTCAAATAATCGTCCAACACAGTTAATGGTGTATAAAAGTCTGATACCACAATATCTGGAGATTCTCCCTCATTCATTCGAGCGAATATCATTTCCCAATTCGCGAATATAACAAAAGGTGCATCAATACCTCTCCGTACTCGTTTTATTTTTAGCATAATATATTTTTTATACCAAATCAAAGTGAATTTAAAAAACAAAAAATAAGATGAGTCAATAATTTGTTTTTCAAGTTATTAATTTTTTTGTTTATTTGATATTCCAATCGCTTCACAAAGAAAAGCAATTTTATAAACTGTTTTTTTTTGAAAATTTTACATTATCTCAATCACTTAATAGCCTATCAATATATTCACTTAAAATATAAAATAAAAAAAATTGGGAATTATCCAAAAATCTATTTCGTCTGTTTTTTTTTTCTCATTTAAAATTTTCATTGAATAAATATATTTATGATTTTGAATATCAACATGATACGAGTCATATAATCAATAAGACATGTATATATTTATGTTGAGTCTAAAATTGACTTTTGATACTAAACACAGCAGCCAACGAGTTAAAAATTATATGAAGCTAAAAGCTACAGAGCCAAAGTCTGTCTGTCTGTCCGTGTTATGGGCTAAGATCACGCGATCAGATTTTTCCCCGACTCTATTTTTACTGGGTGGTAAGCTAACTTTCGGAGCTTACCACCCTGTTCCTCTCCAATTTCTCTAACCCTCGACAAATGTTATAGCCGTATATGCCGCGGGGTGTTGCATCGTGACTTATCGGCCCTAATTATTCGCCGCCGGTAAGAAATAAACGGATGGCTCGAACGATCGGAAGTAGCTTCGCCCCTTCACAAATTTTACAACCCTTATAAAATCGATATGAGCCGCAATATTCCCTGCAAAGCCGCATGCTACAATATTGTACTCATCATTTTGTTTTTTGCAATTAAATAAAAAAAAAAAAAATACTAATAATAATAAGAACAATAATAAAGAAAAAAAAAAAAAAAAATCTAATGAGAATGGAAAGAGAATATGAACTAATGACAGCTCATGTTGAAACAAAACATCACGAGAATCATGACCCTTTTTTCATCGCACGGGTGTGATAATTTTTCAATTTAACCTCATGCATTATTGTCGGATACTTTTTCTTAATGGTAATAGCCTTTTTGAAGGAGAGAGAAGTCTGAGTGGTCCTGACGTGTAGATTATACTATGAACAACAATAAACTCATGCAATTCAACCTCTCTTCAACCCTTTTGTGTACTAAGCTTGTATGCGATTGATGTCCATATGTATACCTATACCAACATACTGGACTTTATGTTTCTCTTACTGTTTTTATTACATGCGGATTAATTTTTTATATAAGAAATCTTTTTTGCCTCATATTTTTTGCAACAGCCAGACGATACTTCTGGTCAAGTGCGAACGCAAACATTTATAATATATTATGTTTATTTTAGATTTGGTGGACTGCTAAAGACATCAACGAGATCATTTTTTTTGTCATATTAACAATGTGCATTTATTAATTTTATGATTAATAAAAATAACAGCAATAAATAAATGGATAATAAATAAATAAAGACTAACAAAGTTGTTGTTGTTTGTAAATACAGTGACTGGTTTTTAAGAAGGTCTATTTGTGTCATCTTCATGATGATTAAATTCATGCAACAAGATTGTCGTTGATCGATCAGATATATTCAACTACGTAGTTGTTGTTTATTTATTTTATTTTATATATGTATATAAACTTTTTTTTTTTTTGTTTATTTATCAACTACATCAAGCAACAGAAAACCGGCCATGAACGAGTCCAATGCCCGCATGTTTGTTTCAAAATTTTATCGCAAAAGTAAACATACGCGTTCAAAAGCTTGGAAAAGAGGTGAGTAAAGAGAAACACGAACGTATATATTCATAGAGTTACATCGTTTTTTAGTTATATACATTTCTTTTCAATGTTTTTTTTTTTTTTCTATTTTTAATTTTACTATTATTATTAATTTTATTTTTTATGCCAATCACTTGCGATTAATCAATCTTTATTTTCCATGATTTAATTAATATTTTTTTTTGTTGGAAAATTTTTTATAAAAATAGAATAAAAATTATATACTGATAATCCTCGTTGAAATGTAAAAGAAGAAACAATAATAATTCGTAGAAATAAATATTATAGGTTTCTGAATTGTTTTTTTTTCCCGTTGAAATGTGAATTGACGTAGGACAGGTAAGGTATTCGATGGTCCAGGGATAAATGTAAAAAGTGTGGGCAGATAATATAATTTCCCTTGAGAGAGATCAGTGATAGGAGATGGTTAAAGAAGTAAAGTAGACAGAGATGAAAATCGTTTGAATGTGTGCTTTAAAAAAATATCTAAAATAGGTGTGTGTATGAGGGGGAGTGAGTGGGTGGTACTTCTGGTACTCATTCAGTTGCCTATCAACACAGCCATTCTGTGAAAATCGATTATTATCTTTCCAATTTGCATAGTATCCAACTGGTCTTGTTCAAATCCATATTCACCCTTCAAACCCACATACAGACAAATTTATATATACAACTTTGTATATATAAAACTTTAATTTTAACGTTTATTTTTTATTTTCAAGAAATTTTATTTATTTATTTGTATATTTAAGCCTAAAATTTTTTTTCATCATTTTTTTTTAATCCCAATAAAAGGTTGATCATAGAAAAATAAAAGTTTTACGAATATATATTGACAACCAATCAATTTTGAGAATTCATTATTGTGCCGCAAGAGCTTTACCAAGTTCCTTCCTTCCGTTTTTTATTTTTTTATTCTTCTTGAATGCTTGTTCTCGAGGGTGACAAACCCTCTTTCATAAAATCTTTGACGCGTCGACCAGCAACGGAGCAGTCATTAATAACTTTTAGGTGGCAGATTTTGCGCGTATTAATCCACCATATTATAACGTTGGTCTTATCCACTAACTCCGTACTCCCCTTTACCACCCACACCACCCCAGTCATTCTGCAGCGTTCTTATATTTTTTTTTCCTCTAAAAACCACCCTTTTTTGCCACGAATGAAAAAAAAAAAAAAATTAAAAGACGAAAAATCCCTCAGCTCACAAGCATGACTTGGATAGCTGAGTCGACGGCTCCTTAATGAAAAATCTGAATTTTACCCCTGTTTTATTTTTTTCCAATGTGCACACTTATTTTGTCATCTTTCTATACCCAATCTATCTTCTTTTGCACATCCGTTTTTTTTATTCAAAACTATTATTACTGAACCATTAAATCTAAAAATTTATTAATAAAAATCAAATGAATAATTATTTTTATAAAATCTTGAAGCAAGTCGTCCTGTTGTTGTGTAAACAGGTTTAAATGAAAATTGAAAAATTGTCAAGAGTGCAAAAATAATATATTTTTTTCTCAACAATATAAGAGAGGAAAAAAAAAAAAAACAATACAGAATGATCATCCTAAAAATATATTTCAAGAACCCTCAAGGCACACCAAAATGTCGAGCTTTTTTTTACGGTTGGCATCGAAGTACCAGAAAATCTCTTTCACCCTCAAAAAAAATCGCGACACTCTTAACGCGACTGTACAAGAGAAAATGTGAAAGAATGAGTATCGTGAGTAGAATGAAGTAGGACAGGAGTTGGTGAAAAGAGTAAAAAGTATAGAAGAGTATGTAAATGAGACAGTAGGAGTCAGAATAGTGTCGTACCTTCTCAGTTTTCTCATTTCTGTTTGCCAGAGCGTCTAAACGGGCGTAATGTGCTCGCGTGGCAAATTAACAAACGCCTGAGGAATGAAACCTGCCACACCGTTCATTCCCTTCGTCTGCCGAAAACGACAGCAACCCTTTCCCTCTTACAATACTAGATATCGTCATACTATCTCTTTTATATGTATACAAAATTGTGAAAATAGATAGTCCGTATGAGATGGAAGAAGAAAGGGTGATGATGTAAAATCTACCAGCTTATAAATGTCCTAAATATATGTATATATGTATAAATGTATTGTCACGTAATTGCAACGACAACAAATTATACATGTTAAATTAAAACTCTTAAAAAATAGGCTTTAATGCTTAATTTTCTATCTTCCTAATAATGAGCTAATAAATAAATTGATAAAATAGCAAGTTGAATAAATTTTCCACGTTTCAATGTGTGTTTTTTTTATCTCTATGAATTTTTTATTATTTACTTAGTAAAATATTCAAAAGATAATAATACGCAAATGAAGAAATCAAAGTTGGCAGGCTTGTAAATGTTATTATGTTATTACAGTATTAATTATTAATAAGACTTTCAGGTAGTTTACAGGTATATATACGATAATATAGATGGAAAATATTTAGTTGATGTGTACAATAATTCAAAATTATATAACGTCAAGTAACATATGTATTTATCATATTTATATATGTGTTTTGTGTAATATAATGTAGAGTAAAACAGGGAAATGCTAAGAATAGGCGACGTACAGACGGTGAATGTATATAGCTATGATTTTGTGCTTATGACTATCATACCAGGTCATTGGCATTAGGGGTTGCTTTGCTTTGTATATATAAAGGGTTTGTATAATATTCACATTTTAATTTTAACTAAATTATATAAATACTAAACTCTATCTTATGCATTTTGTATTAGTCAATCTCTGCAAGTGCATGCACTTTTAATTGAATTAGAAAAACTAAAAATATTTTTAAAAACACGATCAATTGGCTTTTATTTTTTAAAATAAATTTTGTATCAAATATAAATTAACTTAAGTATGTATTATCTATTCTTTTCAGTTGACCTGAATTGTTTATTTTAAGTTAAATGTTGAAATATTAATTCTCTTAAATATAGGCCAAAATATATAATGAATTATTTTATCTCAAGAGTCAGGTGAAAAAATATCTTTAAAAAAATAAAATGTAAAGAAAAAAAAAAAAAAAAGAGGAGATGAGAAAGGATGAATAAATACACTTTCAACAAGAATGACGTAGGACATTAAACATCGAGTTAAAAGTTAAATATATATATGAGAAAAAGAAAAAAAAAATAGAAAAAAAATTGCAAGTTTAAAATAGCAAGAAAATTCAATTTACACAGGGTGAAAATTCTCATAATATTGGTTATCCATTGTCAGCATTTGAGCATATAAACATGATAAGAAAAACAAAAATTTTCCATATAAAATATTTTTCAAATTATATACTACGATATTTGAATATAAAAATAAAAAAAAAAGTTTAAAAGAAAAAAGAGCCAACGATCAGTTTAACATATTGAACATTTATTGATCGTAGATTTATGAAAAATATTCTGGTGCAAGTCCGTGCCATTCGCTGTATGTTAGCTGTGTATTTTTATTCGAACGATTATAACGTATGCAACCGGGTTGCAGCACGTATTTCTACTATATAATAACAAAGAAACATAAATTCTATCGTGCCAAAGCCATCTAGAAATCTCAGGAATATTCACACATGAATTTAGTAGATATTTCATTTCTAATATTGCTGCACGTTAACAAAATTTAAATCAATCATGATAAAAGTAATATACCAATGATAATTATTTATTCTTATTTATATCAAAATTTTCAAATTCATAAGAGAAAAATATTTAGCTCATTCATATAAATACGTGTAAAACCATGTCTTGCCCACAGTCGGTTGTAATTCTTTCATACAGAAACACCATCAAGACACGCGATGTCTCGGCTAAAATAAATGAGCTTTATCACATTATCTATACAGGTGCGTATAGCCAAGTACTAATCAGCCAACAATATTCCCACCAACAAATAATCTCAAGCTCTAAATCAATGATTCAAAAAAATTATTGTTTTTCAAATAATAAAAATAGCATCACGACCTACATCCTACATCTTTGCACTGCAAATTAATAAAAAATAAGAAAACCCACAAGCCAGACAAATTATATATTAAATATAATATATATATTTAATATGATTAAAAAAAAAATTAATAAATATTTTCAAGATAGAAAATTTACAAGATAGAAAGGGTTAAATTTTCTACAGAGGAGATGAAACAGTAAGTAGCTAAGAAAGTTATTTCCCGACCGGACACGCATTCAACCCTTCCACCTCCGGCACCTTGTAGACACCCTCTTTTTATCCTCTTCAACCGAAATACCTCCCCCTCATCACCCCTTTTTTTTTAGTTTCTTTTTTTATTAACCCTCTCGTTGAATATTTATCCAAGTCATCTGTCAACTTCTTGTCTTATGTATAGAAATATTATAATATATATTACAGTCTCGTACATTTCCACTCTCTTCATTATTAAATTTTCTTTTAGTATAACAATTTTCACTTGATTCAGCTTATAACCATACAGACAGACATACAAAGCTGCATCAGACATAAGACTAAATATGTATAATTGCTGAAAATTATAGAGCAATGCTTTTTCGTTTGTTGATGCAGCAAAGAGACAGAGAGTTTTATATAAAAAAGGGTTGAGAGAAAGAAAAAATAAATATAAAAAGAGGAAAATCCTTTGCCGGGTTAACGCGCGAGTGGAAAGAGATTGCTGTGTGACTGTGTGGAATGAGAGTTTAAAGGCTAAAAGGCGTCCATGATGCGCGCCATGCATAACAATTAGCTATGTTAAAATCATGAAAACCATTGCTTCCACTGTGGATGCTTTTGGTATATCTTTTGACTCATTCACTATGTGTCTCACACTCAGTATAACCTCTCGGACTCTTGTACTTCTTCATTGCCTACGGGGTGCTTTTCTATCCAAACCGACGTGATCAACCCTGATGCTTTTCCTTCCAACTTATACCTATATTTTGTTGCCTCTTGAGTTACCCTACAAAACGGAAGCACACCGAGATAACGGAGAGTTACACACCTTTCTTCTTCTCCTATCGCTTTTTCCTTTTACTCATTTTTTTTTTTTTTTTTTTAACCCTTTTATAAACCAATAAAATAACCAGAGATTCTCATTTGTTATTTTTCAAATTTAAACTTTAAAATTATTTATATGAAAATTAATTAATCAATTAATAATGTATTAAATAATTTTAAAATTTATCTCAGAATTTAGATTAAATTCTTTTTTTTTTTTTTGACCTCTAAATCATACAAATGATGATAAATAATTAATAAATTTAATCTATATAACTTATTTATATTTTCATTATTTAGTTTATATATAAATTAAATAAGAAAATAATTATTTATTCAGGAAAAATAAATTGAAAAATAAAGATAAGCCAGAGTTTTGATTGCAAGTCATGGAAAATTATGAAATAAAAATAATTGAAAATAATTTTTTATGATTACGACAAGCATAATATCATGAAACTATATTTACGTGAAAATATGTTTTCAAATTTTCAACAAATATAACCTGTGTGAGAGAATTTGACAATCTATACTGACTAAAGGGGTTGACTATGGAGAAACGTCTGGCACACGCACGTACAGCAATACTCGAAGGATAGATAATGTATTATGACATTTTCAAGAAATGCTTTCTCCCTCAATGATTTACATCGTCTTACAATATACCCATGCCAAATTTAATCGGTCAAGCGTTATGCATTGCCATTTTCTAACCCTCAAAATCTACCATATACATTTCAGCATCTTATAATATCACAGCTATACCATTTACCGGTGGTATTTATGCAGTGAATATATTGTCTTTGTTTACCCGAGATGAATTTAAACAACCACATAAACATATTTTCCCATATTTCGAATTTCTAGAAAATAATATATTCAATGATAATAATAGTTTAAAAAATTAATAAATGTTCCATTGCATATTTACTTTTAAATTATATGCTCTTTTTTTTTTTTGGTTTCTGATAATTTGTTTATGCAAAGAAATGATAATTACGTGTGACAGTCTTGTCTATACTGAATGTTGATAAAACGAGTGTCAGTGTTATATATGTTGGCCTACAGAATGATATACAGAGAAGAGAGGAAGTCGTTTACGTGGTTTACAAGTTGAAAATGCATCCCACTCGACTCACTCGACTACTTCTTCCTAAACAGGAAATCCTATTTTGCAGGTAATTGGTGCACACTGCAGTGTGTTGAATGAAATACATGTATTTTTTTTTTTTTCTAAATGTAAACACGTGACTTTATATTATTATATAGTCTTTAATTATTTAACTACATATTATTTAGACTCAATTGAAATTAAATTTGTAATTTTAAAAACTAAAAACAAATGTTGATTTTAAAAAATACGAAAAATTCGTGTAACTATATTCATGACAAAATCATGAGAGAATGTAAATGATCTAATTTTCAAGAATTCCATTGGGACTCGCGAGTCTCTTGATTCTTTTTTCAAATATATATGTAATTATTATTTTTTATTTTTTTACTCGCCAGATATAATTTCAGGTTATTTGTTCTGACAAACTCCCTGAGCGTCAAGCTTTATTGGAAAAATAATTCTGTTCATGTAATAATAAAAAGGTCATCGGAGGGTTGATGTGTAGAAAAATAAAAATTTACAGACTCAAGCTTGCATGTGTATATGTGACAAAGTAATAATAGCACACAAGTGTGTTTGGCTAAAAAAGAAAAAGGATAAAGTTAAAAATTCATACAACAGTATAAAAATAACTTAAATTTAATACAGTGATATATGAAAATTTAATTAACACAATACACATGCGGTGAAAACTCAAGTTAATATTATATTGTCTATTTTAGATAGTATGTTTTGCGTGACACTTTTTAAATTATATACACTTGAACGTAATTTATGCACAAGATGTAATTATAAAATTATATAATTCAAAAATGAGCATTTACAAGTGACCAAACCATTAAATATTGCCACTATAATTCTAGCACGATAAATGTCTATTTTTCATTTCAATTTTTATGAATGGAATATAAATTTATATTGAAAAAAAAAAAAAAAAAAAAAAAAAAAAAACACGAAAAAAAAAAAATACAAAAAAAAAAAAAAAATAAAAAAAAAAAAAATATAAAATTTAAAATAAAAATTTAAAAAAAAAAAAAAAAAAAAAAAAAAAAAAAAAAAAAAAAAAAAAAAATGATTTTGCTTGAAACACGAAGCATCAAGATTAAGAAAAGATTTAGAAAA